>JAKUCV010002734.1:3696-57040 GCA_028386065.3 Turnera subulata | reverse complement strand
TGAAAAAACAAATGAAGAACATCGATGTCTAAAATCACAACATCGATGTTGTGCTAGGGCAGACCATTTTTTAAGTGCAACGGTCACGAGAACATCGATGTTTGGGATGCCAACATCGATGTTCAGACCTTACTGCCTGTTTTGGAAGAAGTTTGAAGGCAAGAACATCGATGTCTAAACTGACTACATCGATGTTCAGTATTTAAAAAGCACATTTTGTGATTGAAATGATGCTATAAAATGCATGAGTAAAACTTGTTTTATTTGAGCCAATGCCTAAGAGAAGTTGAGTGTTTTACCTTGTACAAATGGGTCCTAACTTCTCTTGCTCTTTTTGCACTTCAACTCTTGATCATATCTTCACTTGAATTCTTGATCACTTTGGTTGAGTACTTGTTTGCTTGATTTCTTTTTGCTTCGTCTTGGTTATGATCTTGGTTTGTCATTTATCAAAACCTGTAATGAGTGAACCATGAAGACATAGGTTCTCACAATATTCTGTTTTATTTAAAAAAGATTGTTGCATTATTGTTGACAAGGCTGGAAATAACATGTGTGAAGTTAGGATGAAAAATAATAGTTTTCCAATAGATTGGAAAATATGTGAGGTGGCTAATGAATGTTGCATTGATGAATCTAATTTGTGGCACAAGAGGTGTGGTCATGTCAACCTA
The DNA here is from genome assembly GCA_028386065.3 of Turnera subulata. Classification (NCBI taxonomy): domain Eukaryota; kingdom Viridiplantae; phylum Streptophyta; class Magnoliopsida; order Malpighiales; family Passifloraceae; genus Turnera; species Turnera subulata. The sequence goes on along the minus strand of JAKUCV010002734.1, from coordinate 56,366 downwards.
CATGCCCTCAAACTTGCTTCACAAAATGGACTAGTAAGAGACTTGCCTGAGATTGATGCTAATCCTAGAACATGTGAATCATGTCAGCTAGGGAAACAAACAAGAGAGTCTTTTCCTCAACATTCTTCATGGAGAGCTGAAGAAAAGCTTGCATTAGTACACACTGATTTGCGTGGACCAATGAGAACACCATCTTTAAGTGGAAACCAGTATTTTATGTTATTTATAGATGATTTTTCCAGAATGACTTGGATTTATTTTTTTAAGACTTAAATCTGAAGCTTTCGAAAAATTCAAGAAGTTCAAAGTTATTGCAGAAGTTCAAAGTGGATGCAGGTTGAAAGCTTTAAGATCAGACAAGGGAATGGAGTTTTTATCAAGAGATTACAATAATTTCTGTGAAAATAAGGGGATCAAGCATCAATTGACAGTAGCATATTCACCTCAACAGAATGGTGTGGTGGAAAGAAAAAATCGAACCATCATGGTGAGATGCTTGCTGGTTAAGAAAAAAATGGCTGCAAACTTTTGGGCAGAAGCTGCAGATACCACTGTCTATCTCTTGAATCGCTTGCCATCAAGATCAATCAAAGACAAAACACCAATTGAAGCCTGGACAGGTAACAAACCAACTGTAAAGCATCTGAAAGTTTTTGGATCATTATGTTATGTGCATATTCCAGACGAGAAAAGGAGCAAGCTAGAGTTCAAAGCACAGAAAGGAGTATTTCTTGGATATAGCTCTCAATCCAAAGGGTACATAGTTTATTCGGTTGATTCAGGAAAGGTGACTACGACAAGAGATGTGAAAGTGGTTGAGGATGCAAGCTGGAATTGGACCAAGTTAGAGGCTGATCAAGCAATCCGGACTGAACCAAATGCAAACATTGAAGTTTTTTCTGGAAGCACTGAAGACTATGACTCGGATACTCCACCAACGAACTTCAAGTCTCTTGCTAAAATCTATGAGAGCTGCAATTTAGCAACTACGGATCCAACAACCTATGAGGAAGCATTCTGTTTGATCATTGGAAGAAGGCAATGGAAGAAGAAATATCTATGATCAACAAAAATAACACTTGGGAGCTGGTCAGCAGGCCATATGATAAGAATATCATTGGGGTGAAGTGGATATTCAGAACCAAGTTCAATCCAAATAGGTCAATATCCAAGTTTAAAGCGAGGCTAGTTGCTAAAGGGTATTCACAACATTTCAAGTTGGATTATGGTGATACCTTTGCTCCAGTGGCAAGGATGGACACTATAAGGCTTCTCATTGCATTGGCAGCTCAAAAAGGATGGAAATTTTTTCATCTTGATGTTAAATCGGCATTCCTAAATGGCCTGTTGGAGGAGGAGCTATACGTGGAACAACCGCGTGGATTTTAAGTGAAAGGAAAGGAGGAGCATGTGTACAAGCTGAGAAAGGCACTTTATGGGCTGAAACAAGCCCCGAGGACTTGGTACAGTTGCATTGATGGTTATCTACTCCAGCAAGGGTTCAAGAGGAGTGAAAATGAACCCACATTATAAGTGAGATCAGATTCTGCAGCTAATATTCTTATTGTATCAATTTATGTTGATGATCTTCTTGTTACAGGAAATGACAAAGGAATGGTGAATGCACTTAAAGACAGCTTAGAGCATAAGTTCGAAATGTCTAATCTTGGACTTATGAGCTACTTTCTAGGCCTGGAAGTTCAGCAGGGCGATGAAGATATTTTCATCTCCCAAAGAAAGTATGCTGAACAATTTTTAAAAAGATTCAAAATGGAATCTTGCAAGTCAGTTGCTGTTCCACTTGAATTAAATACGAAGCTGTGTAAGAATTTGGATGAGGAAGCTGCAGATAAGGAAGAATACAGGAGCTTTGTTGGGAGCTTGATGTACTTGACTGCAACTAGGCCTGACCTCATGTTTGCTGCAAATTTACTCTCCCGATTTCTGTACAGTCCTAAACTTAGTCATGCTGGAGCTGCAAAAAGAGTGATGAGAAACTTGAAAGGAACTCTTGATTATGGCCAATTTTTTGGAGTCAATGAAGAGCTGAATATTGAAGCTTATTCTGATAGTGATTGGGCAGGAAGTATTGATGATATGAAGAGTACCACTGGCTTTGTTTTCATGCTTGGAGCAACTGTATTTGCTTGGTGTTCAAAGAAGCAAAATACAGTAGCTCAATCAACAGCAGAAGCTGAATACTTGGCCACTGCAGCCGCTGCTAATCATGCAATATGGGTCAGGAAACTTATGCAGGATTTGGAGATCGAAGTTAGAGGTCCAACAAGAATTCACTATGATAATCAATCTGCCATAGCAATGGTGAAGAATCCAGTGGATCACGGATGTACCAAACACATTAAGATTAAATATCACTTTATCAGAGAAGCAGAAAAGGAGGGTGAGGTTCAGATTGTTTATTGCAGGTCTGAAGAACAAATTGCTGATATTTTCACTAAAAGTCTGCCCAGAAACAAGATTGAGTATTTCAGGGCACAATTGGGAGTCATTAGTAATAGGATTAAGGAGGAGTGTTGAAGACATAATCCTGTTACTTGAGGTATGGAGTCCAACTGTTTGATAAAATGTCTGTGTGTGTTTGTTGTGTACAAAAATAAGAAAACAGCCATATGTTGTAATTGTTGGAGATGGTAGGTGCATTATAATAGCAATAGGAGAAGAAGTCTGGAACATGTATGATTGTATTTTGTATGTCTATTAGCAAGTTGGAGTCTTATAATTATATTCTGTATTTGTCTACTAGTAAGTTGGAGTCTTGTAATAATCAAGACTCTAGATCTTTCAAGAGTGTCTGATAATGTAGAGGTCTTTTGGTGGCTAACATGGTATCAAGTTCATGATGATGAACATAAACTTTGTGTATAATTCATTGCTGCTGTATTGCATTGTTTAAGAGTGAATAAAATCACTTCTTCTCCAGAAAATTGAGTATTGTGATCAGTCAAATGATGCATTGTTCTCTTCATATTTGATTGCTTTATTAATTATAAATCCTGCAGAACCATTGTTGTTCTTTGGCTGTTCTGGTTTCTTCAATTGGACAGAACATTATTGTTCATTTTGCTGCTCTGTTTACTTCAGTCGAGACCATTTGGGTGTGTGGTATGGTGGATTCACTTGTTCGGTGGGCTTCACTACTATTATGATTGCTGAATTGTTTGCCATTTGGCAAGGTTTGCTTCTTGCCTGGGACCGGGAATATTGTAAGGTGCTTGTGGAATCAGATTCTCAAGAAGTTGTGGCACTCTTATCCTCTATTGCTCAGCCTGCTCATTGGTGTTTTGCAGTGCTTGCTGATATTGCAACATTGACACCTCGAGACTGGAACTGCCATTTCCAGGTTGTTCTACGGCAGGGAAACTTTACTGCAGATTTCATGGCTAAATTGGGTGCCCTCCATGCTGATGGTGTTGTGTATTGGGACTGGCCTCCCCCTGGTTTGCAGCAGCTCCTAGCTGCTGATGCTACTAGGGTGGCCTTTGTTCGTTCTTGATCTCTCTCTTTTGTGTAAGCTGCTATCGTTCTATTTCCGTTGTACCCAAAAAAAAAAAACTTCATCTGGGATGATTAAATTTTACTCCCTTGAAACTCTTGGATCAAAATCAAATCATGACAAATCTAACCACCTCTATTTTGTTTGGTCTTTGTTTTAAATAAAATGAGACCGTAAATATAAAAAGGCATAATTAATATATATGTAACCTGACCAGCTTGTTGGTTGTCAAATAGCCAACCCACAATAAAAGAAATTAGGAGGAAAAGAAACTGGTAAACCTCCACCATATATCCCTGGACTTAGAGCAGACCCAAGCTATGTGTAATGAGGATTCTACCTCAAAGCTGCAGCAAACTGGTCAACAAGGAGGAGTCTCCATATATACCAAGTACGTTATAGAATAGGCAGAAGTGCATCTTTTGCAAGAGGAAGACTATGAAAGAGGAGAACGGGCTTCAAGAATGATATCTTCTTGAAAGAGTTCGCCATGGACGAGTATGAGCCTTTGAAACATGAGATGTAGTATTAAGCCGAGAAACTCCTGTTATTAAGAGATACCTAATGTGTTACCAGATACATTTACCAGATACATGACTGCTTTCTACTAGGACTCTTACATATGTTTCTCGTAGTATTCATCTGTATCATTATAGAGTTGTATCCTATCGTGAGACTAAGGCTCAACCAGTATATATATGTATACATACACACAGTGCAATATACGCAGAGATATTTTCCTCAGTTCATAATATTCAAGTTGGTAGCGGAGCCACCTACCTCATAATCTCTTTTTCTTTTCTTTGTTGTCATGGCATCATCCTCCTCTGCTCCTCAACTCCCTAATGCCCATCACTATATTTCTATAAAACTCTCTGCCAACAATTATCTTCTTTGGCGTGCCCAGGTGCGTGCCTTTATCACGGGCCAAGGATTATGGGGTTATATTTGATGGCTCTAATGCATGCCCGCCGGCGACAGTTGCAGACAAGGCCAATCCGGCATCTTGTGGGTTCAACAGGACCAACTACTAGTCAGCACCTTGTATTCGTCCATTACTGAGGCAGTCATGCCACTAGTCATGGATCTCCCTACGTCCAAGGACGTCTGGGATACCCTTGCCACGAATCATGCCTCCCCTTCCCAGACAAGGGTTATGGAGCTCCATTTAAGTCTCCAACGTTTGGTTCAAAAAGATGAACCGGTGTCTGATTATTTGTATCGGACAAAACTTATTTCTGATGGACTTTCTGCTGCTGGACGTCCTCTATCCAGTCTTGACTTCAATCTATATGTTTTTCGAGGTCTTCGTGGTGAGTTCAAAGACCTTGTCACCACATTGAATGCTAGGCTTGAACCTGTGTCATTTTAAGAGCTTCATAGCTATCTGGTCAGTCATGAATTTCTCCATGGTGAATCTCTGTCCAAGCTTGATGTTTCTAGTTCCATTCCAGTTGCTGAAGGAAACAATGTTCAAGTTGTTCCTCCCACCGATCGGCAAGAACCGTCTGCTATCTTTTCGCGCCAACAGCAACGTGGACGTGGACGTGGACGTGGTAGTCGAAACAATCAAGGGAGAGGTGGACGATTCAGTAATTGATCTTTCTCCTCCCAGTTTGTGTGTTGCCAGATTTGCAATGGGCAGAGTCACACTGCACTGCAATGTTATCATCGCTCTATGGCACCACAAGCACCTCCTGCTGCTTATGTCACCCATACTCTTATGCCTTCCACTCCCCAGTCTGCTTATTTGCCTCAGGCCCCTCCATCAACTCCAAACTTTCATGGTTATACCACATGGTATCCAGAAAGTGGGGCCACTAATCATGTGACACCTGATATAGCAAGCCTTGGACATATTGATGAGTATAAGGGTCCAGAACAACTTCAGGTTGGAAATGGTATGCGTCTGCCTATAAAGAATATTGGTTCTTTTCAAACACCTACATCCTTTCGTTCTGTTCGCTTTAATAGAGTTCTTCATGTGCCTTCTATTACTAAACCTTTATTATATGTGCAACAGTTTGCTTCTAACAATAATGCCTTTTTTGAATTTCATCCTACTTTTTTTTGTGCTAAGGATCAGGATACCAGGAGGGTTCTTCTTTCAGGCCCGAGCGTTGATGGTCTCTACCAAATTTGTCTCAAGACTTCTTTGAAGTCATCTTCTGCTTTCCTTACAACTCGGGCGTCTAGTGAAGTGTGGCATCACCGTTTGGGTCATCCTCATAGTGATGTTTTTCGACGTCTTTTGTCCAATAATAAACTTCCTGTCCTCGGTTCTTTACCTTTCAGTGGTTGTCAGTCCTGTCCAGTTGGTAAATCTAGTCGTCTTCATCTCTCTTCGAGTTTACATAAGGCTTCTATGCCATTAGAGTTAGTCTATACTGATGTTTGGGGCCCTGCCCCGGTCTTGTCTGCCGATGATCACAAGTACTTTGTTATCTTCGTTTATGGTTTTTCCCAATTGCAGATAAGTCGGATGTCTTTTCAGTTTTTGTTCAATTTCATCTTAGTTTAACACAAAACTTAAAAGTCTCCAAACCGATTGGGGAGGTGAATTTCGTCCAGTTAGTAAATTATGTAATGAGTTAGGAATTGTGCACCGTTTAATTTGTCCCATACACATGAGCAAAATTGTATGGTCGAACGTCGAAATCGGCATATTGTTGAAACTGGCCTGACACTTCTTGCAAAGTCCTCCTTACCCCAAAAATTTCGGCATCACCCCTTTTCTACTTGATTAACCTAATGCCCACAAGAGTCCTTGCTCACAAATCTCCTCACGAAATGTTGTTTCACCAACCACCAAATTACTCTTTTCTAAAAGTTTTTTGTTGTCTCTGCTTTCCATTACTTCTTCCTTACAATAAACATAAAATGGACTTTAGGTCTGTTCCTTGTGTTTTCCTAGGATATAGCAATCAACATCTAGGATATAAGTGCCACAATTTTGTTACGCAAAGACTATATATTGCCCGTCATGTTCGTTTTATGGAAGATGTTTTTTCCATTTTATTCCCCACCAGTTGTGTCCAAGCCTTCACAAAAAGTCCCATGGTCTAGATGTTCTGTTGCTCTCCCATATCCGGTAGAGACGATCAACGCTGCCACACCTGATGATAATCCCCCTGCACTTCTTGGACTTAATACTGCTCCTCCTATTGCCCTACACCCCACTGCTGCCCAAGCCCCTGAACCACCACCAAATACACAAATTCCTGAACCATCACAAAATACACAGCCTCCAACTCGCACCCATACAGTGACACTGAGAAGAAACCCAACACCGAGTACAGCCCTAAAAGATTTTGTGACCTATACAACTACTATCACCACAATTTTACCTGAACCAAAATCCTTTAAGCAAGCAATTTGTGAACTCGCTTGGAGGCAAGCAATGCAAGATGAAACGTTGGCGCTGCACAAAAATCATACCTGGACCCTTATACCTTGTCAACCATACATGAATATTGTGGGATGCAGATGGGTTTATAAGACAAAACTGCGTGCCAATGGCACCTTGGGGAGATACAAGGCACGCTTAGTTGCAAAGGGTTTTTCACCAAAAGAAAGGGTTGGATTTTGAAGAGACCTTTAGTCCTGTTATCAAACCAGCAACTGTACGGATTCTTTTGTCTCTTGCAGTGTCTAATCACTGGCCTTTGCGCCAATTGGATGTTCATAATGCTTTCTTGAATGATACTCTACAGGAAGATGTGTACATGGAGCAACCACCGGACTTTATTGATGTTAACAACCCTTCTTTTGTCTGTAAGTTGCATAAGTCCTTATATGGCCTTCGGCAAGCTCCGCGAGCTTGGTATGCTTGCCTTGCACAGTTCCTTAAATACTATGGTTTTGTTCCCTCACGCAATGATACTTCTCTGTTCATGTCTCACAAAGGATCACAATCTCTCTTTGTTCTTATCTACGTTGATGATATAATCATCAACGGGTACAGATCCAAACCAAGTTGATAAGCTGATACATGCACTTGGCAATGATTTTGCCTTGCGTGATTTAGGGCGTCTTGGATATTTTCTTGGCATTGAAGCCACCCATACCAAGTCTGGTTTATTTCTAACACAACATAAGTATGCTACTGATCTTCTTCTACAAGCAGGAATGCAGGATGCTAAGCCAATCTCCACACCGTTTTGTACCAAAACAGTGCTCTCCAAAGAAGACAAACCAGCCTTCGAAGATAGTATGAAATATAGAAGCATTGCGGGTGGCTTGCAGTACTTAACCATGACGCGCCCAGACCTTGCCTTCATGGTTAATAAATTGTGTCAGTTTATGCATTCCCCTGCACAAATTCATTGACTCGCTGTGAAGCGACTACTTCGTTACGTCAAGCACACAATACATCATGGTCTCTTCATTAACTCCCAAAGCTCTACTCAGTTCCAAGCTTCTGCTGATGCCGATTGGGCTGGTTCGGTTGATGACAGACGTTCCACCAGTGGAATGGCCATTTATCTTGGTAATAATTTGGTGTCTTGGCGTGCACAAAAACAAAGGACAGTTTCAAGGTCCTCCACAGAAGCAGAGTACAAATCTTTAGCAGATGCATCTGCAGAACTCTTATGGTTATGCTCCCTGTTAACAGAGCTTCGATTTCCACTCAAGACACCTCCAATTCTTTGGTGTGATAATATAGGGGCAACATATCTTGCAGCAAATCCGATACTTCATGCCCGTACAAAGCATATAGAAATTGACTATCATTTTGTAAGGGAACAAGTTGCTAAGGGTGCACTGCGAGTTAGTTTTTTGTCCAGCACTAATCAGGTTGCAGATATTTTGGCCAAACCGTTGGCAAGGCAGCGATTTGAGTTTCTAAGGAACAAGCTTCGGGTTGGCTCTTTACCACCCTCGACTTGCAGGGGAGTATTAATAGATACCTAATGTGTTACCAGATAAATTTACCAGATACATGACAGCTTTCTACTAGGACTCTTACATATGTTTCTCGTAGTATTCATCTGTATCATTATAGAGTTGTATCCTATCGTCAGACTAAGGCTCAACCAGTATATATATGTATACATACACACAGTGCAATATACACAGAGATATTTTCCTCGGTTCATAATATTCAAGTCCTGTAATGATTGGATTTTACTCCTGGAATTTGGAGACAAAAGAGGTGAAACCGCTAGACAGGACAAGTTGCACTAAAAATTCCCAAAAACCACTTTCACTCACTCTGCTTTAGAAGCTGTTGCTGATGAGCTTGCAAAGTTAGGAGTACCTAGAAATTTTGATCTCATTGTTGTTTTTGGTTTCCCATCCCGCATCCGGAGCTTCGCCCGACTAATTCAGATTCGACCCGAGTAAGATTTCATGTATGCTTGCTACTAATCAATTTCAATAAAATTTATTTAGCTTTTCAAAAAACGAAGAAGCAAGGTCCCAAGCCTTTGGAGTCCCACACTAACAACCAATAGTTTTTTCTGTCCTTAAACTTTGTCGATTTTGCATTTGTTGTCCCTCCTTGTTTAATTTTACTCATTGTGTCCCTGAACTCTCAAATTACCGGGCCGTGTTGTCCTTTTTACCCACTACAGCAGGTCAATTGTCATGGTGCTGACACGTGTCATGGGGGCCTGCAAGTTTTTCTTTCATTTTTTCCTAATTTAATTTCTGAAACCTTTTTTAAATTAAAATAAATTGGTTTTATAATAATAAAAATAAATAAATCGTCAAAAAACATGTCAGTGCTGAATCTTTATTTTTTGTCTTTTATTTTTAATATTTTGCCCGTTTTCTAACCATTTTTCTACTTTAAAAAATTTAATTTCTAAAAACCTTATTAAATAAATAAATCGATGCTTAGCCATAGGTAACATGTAAAACGACATCATGCTTTTCTTTTAATTACAATATGCCTGTGTAATTAGCCTTAGGTTTCAGCTGTTCAAGACAACACATAGACAAGCTGCTGCAGCCGCCGCCTTTGTTACTTGGACGACGCTGCAACAAGCTTCTACGTCCCGACAGACACGATTCTCCGCCTTTGTTGCTTTCCATTTAACCACCACCCACTTGCTTTAGTCTTTTTCTTCCCTACGAATCCATAGTCTTTTTCTTCTCTCTGAATCCATACCCCAATCTCCTGCGAAATCATAATCCCAATCACATCCACAGCAACCAAAAACTCAATCTCCAACCAAAACTTGGCACGCATAAGTAAGGAAAAATTTACACTAGAAAGAGAATAGATAATCCTTACCCATTCAGCCAGAACTTAATCAACCACGCCGGAGGACGACCCGACCTGTCCTCCCCCTCCGGTGTCTCTCCGGTTACCTCTGCCCCTCATGCTTAGCCTCAAATTCGCCTGCCTCCACCTCCATGCCAAATTCAAAAAACAACATAACCATGCTCACCCAGAGCAACAACGCGCCCAACCAAGACGAAGAAGAACAAATTAATGATAACTCAAGGGGTATAAAATCGTTCACAAAAACTACAATTGATTAAAACCAGAGCTTAGTGAATACCGGAGAACGACCACTGTTACTGTGCTCTTCGCCTCCACCTAATTTCGTCGTCGAGACCACGAGGCAATTGATTGTTAATTGTGTAGTTTCGTTTTTGTTGATGGGCTCGTGTGCGGGTTGGATTTTTGCTATGGTTGTTGGTTCATGCAGCAACAGAGAGGGGAGGAGGGATTTTTGTTATGGTTGTGGGTTTGTGGAGCAACGGCGAAGAGAGGAGCAGCGCGGCGAAGGGAGGAGCAGATCAGCAGCTGGCGCTTTTGGAGATGACACGAGGAGGCGGAAGGGTGACCGGCGACGATGTGGCAGCAGAGGTGGGCGGTGTTGGTTTGGTTTTGACCAAGAATCGAGAGAAAGTAGGGGTGGTATTGGGATCTATGGCTTCCTCGGTTCGTCTTCTTTGATGACCTCCTAATGAAGACATGGTTTTATGAAGGAGTTACGTTCTAAAAAAATAATTATTTGTGAGTGTTATCGTATTTTGATTAAATTGCAATTTGTTTTGAGTGAAAAAAAAAACCAAACGATTTACTTAGTTAAAAAAAAAAGGCAGCCCATGAGCCCATGCGAAAGTGTCAACAGCATAGCATTCAACCTGCAATAGTAGGTAAAATAGACATGGTAGCCCGGTAATTTGTGAGTTCAGAGATACCATAAGTGAAATTAAATAAAGAGGGACAAGAAATGTGAAATCGACAAAGTGATAGGACAAGAAAAATTTTTACTCTATAATTCAGCTACCAATGACGAACTTGAACCAATATGGAAGCCGAAACTGGAATCTGGTGACCCCAGCTGCAGCATGACAATCCGCATCATCAGAATTCAACTTTACCCAACCTTTCTTGACAAAACAAGTTTGTTAATTGACTGAATATGGCATAAATTGAATACCCGAATACCTTTGCACTCCAATCAAACAGCTACAGCTATATCAATATGGGGATTGGTACAAGCGCTTTGTTGGGAAATCATATGGCACAACTTGACAAGACTCAAATTTAAAAGCTGCCAGAGAAGATTCTTTTGGAAAAATAAATAGCGATCAGGTCAACTGAGAGTTAAAAATTGATGATTCATTGGCCATACTGTTCTTCATAGTTGGTACTTGATACTACAGATATGGCTTTTGTTGATAGCAATAACAGCACATTGTTGCAGGAGACATGAGACATGCAAGAAAAGCAAAAACATTGGACAAGAAAGATTATAAGAGAGATTTTATCATGCGAGTCAAGAAAATATCCCATAATATATATCCCATCTGTTTAGTTTTGCATTATATCTGCCTTTTGATTCCAGTCTTGGAAGAAAATAAAATTAAAGGCAAGATACAGTACTTACTGACCGGTTGCATTCTCTGGAAGTGGAGGAATTAGTGTGAGCCAGTCTGATACCACAAACCGAAGGCCGTTATCATCAGGTACCCTACCCTTAACAGGGCCTAATAATTTCACTTGTCTAGTCTGAAAATTGCATGATAAAATCCGACTAAAACGGTCAAGTGGCCACCGATTCCAGAAGCCGTAATGATGAAAGTAAACAATATCCTGATTGGGGTCTACAGCCAAAATCTTTATATGCCCTTCGTTATGTTGCCAAAAGTTGCTTGGACGCAAAGGGTCGCTTGGACTCTCCATGTTGAACTCTCTAAAGAAGAAGCGATTCCTCAATCTCCATTCTCCTTTCTCAAAGTCTTCTAGCTCCCACACCTTGAAATATCCAGTCTACAGAGAGGACCCGCGGCCATAGTTTCATTGTTGCAATAATCGGAGAGAGCCATGGCAAACTCCATAAATCGCATGATCAACAAAGACGTGTCCTTGAGGCTTGCTAATTATATGGCATCTCTCTGGTTCCAAGGGATTGTAAGCAACAATAGCGTCATCCGGTCCATTATTGATACACAATTGCCATTGCAGGGAAAAATATGGAGCTTGCTTCGCCAAGGACACCAGAAGTCAAATTCCATGTCGTATGGATGTGATACCTCTTTCAAATCCCATGGGTTTGTTTCTGAAGAAAATATCTCTGCTATAAAAGAAGTTGTTGGTTGCCACTTCAATGCATTAGGAGAATTCCTCCTGCCCGGATGCATCCGCACCACAACGCAATTGTTCTCATTACACACCACCAAACCTACGCCGACATCCACCAAGTCGCGGTAATTGGTGAGGAAAGGTGGAAGAGCCACCCACTGCCTGGTGATAGGGTTGCATATGTAATACACTCTTTGCTTCATATCCATTGGTAGGGTTGAGTGGCATAAGAGCAAGTCATTACAAGAGGCGGCGATGCGAACATGGGCTCCTCTTCCTCTCCCATTCTTTCTACGCCTGAAACAAGGCAGAAACCCTAATTCGAATCTTCTAGATTCGAAGGGTGGTGGATGCTTGGAACCTACGTTAACAGTGTTAGGATCATAGCCACCGCCAGGACTTCCAATGTTGGTTGTCATGATGAAGGCTACAGGTTCTTTAGGGTTGGGATGGAGTTCTTTCCACCGCTTGACGAATATGGGGCTAGAGATTATTGATCGTCATCTCTTGGACACCAACTTATATTGTAAAGAGCAAGGATTTCAAGCAACAAAGCATCATCTAGATCATCCACAGAAGAAGATAGCACAAGCGGGCGACCTGGCATACAAGAAGATTTGTTAGTCTCCATCGTAAGGGGGCCGCATAAGCAATAGACACCCAAGCCGGCCGACAACAATTCAGGGGAGACAGAAAAGCCCACAGCTGCAGCATCAGATCCTCGATCGTAGCCGGACAACACCATTGAGAGCCCCACCATCTACACACTTTCGACCAAACTTTCCACGAAAACGAACACAACAGCTGTAGGTGGTCTCGAGTTTCCAAGGATTTAGAACACAATGGACGGATAGAGTCAGCTAAGAGTAATAATACCTCGATGCCGAAGTTGATCTTTGGTGGGTATGCACAAGTGGAGAACAAACCAAAGCCAACATTCAATTTTAAAAGTGGTTAGAGCAAACCATACAAACGGTTTTTGCCTAACAAGACCCTTCTGCAAGTACAAAAAATCCCGGGCTTTTCGAACAGAAAACTCACCCGTTGGTATCCGAACGCCACCACCAACGATCATCCAAGGAGGTGCGCAGACACACCATAGGCACCAACGAAGCCATAGACAGCACGTCACTCTTTTCCCAATCCCATACTCTTTATCTATCGTCCATTGTTTAGGTAATATTGCCTTTGGAAGCTGCGATAGAATTCTATATTGAAAGATAAACATGATTGATGTTGTTATCTTCATCAGCATAGGAAACTTGAATGTTTAGAAAATCAAGGCTACAAAGAAGAAGAGTACGCCACTTGCAACAACTTGCTTCCAAGTTGCATATGAACCTATGTATAAGTGTATTTCGTAATCTGAATGAATTGAAGAAGAGAAACAAGTGAAACTAAGTGAAAAAGAGTTGTTTCTCTTCTTTTAATGAATTCCAATAATAAAGCTTCAGATATCATGGCATCACGTCTGAGTGGGAAATATAATTGCCCAGGCTTCACAAGATTCTAATTTACCAAAAAATAAACAGTGTGGCTACCGATATCCTTGATATGGATCGACGGCTATGCTGATCCTCATAGTTGATACTGCGGATTTGAATGTTGCTGATGGCAAAGAATAGTAATTAAGAGCAACACTGTTGGGACATTGCAGCAGAAGACATGGAACATGCAAGAAAAGCAAAAAAAAAAACATTGGACAAGAAAGATGATAAGATAGATTTTATTCATACCAAGGAAATGTCTCATCTGTTCTGTTTTTAGATAAGCGTCTGAAAGAAAAAAAAAAGAAAAGGGGGCAAACTACAGCCCTGAAAATTATTGAGCGATGGCATTCTGTGGAAGTAGCGGAATTGGTGTAGGCCACTCTGGCATTACAAACTGAATGACTTTACTGCAGGGTACCCCAAACTCAACAGTCCCTATTGGTCCCGCTCATTGTGTATCTCACCTTCCTAAAGGTCACCAGTAGCCATGATGAAGCCTTCGTAGAAGATGTGATTCTTCAGGCTCCATGCTCCTTTCTCAGTCTTCTAGCTCCCAAACCTTGAAATATCCTGTGCCTCCACCGAGATCATTGCGGTCCTAGAACAACTGTTGCAATAATCGTAAAGATCCATTCTTCTTTCTCCATAATCCATCCTCTTGCCACTAATAGAATTATCATTAGCTCAGAAAAAAATTTATATGCTACGGTTTTTACTATCTAATAAGCATTAGTCTATATGGCCTCACCCTACCGTTTCCTTTATTTCACAAATACATGAAGTTTGTGCTGCTACTATTGCCTTTGAATGCTTCTGATAATATTTCTTAGACTTTGTCTACTTTTGGCTATTTATAGCTTGGAGTTCCTAGGATTTCACAACACTAACAGTACATTGTTGTACAAGACATGAACATGCAAGAAAAGCATAATCACTGGGCAACAAAGATTACAAGAGAGATTTTACTACGTTCATCAAGAAAATATCATCAGTTAAAAAATTACATTCCTTACTGGGAGATTGCTTTCTGTGGAAGTAGAGGAATAGGCGTAGGCCAGTCTGCTGGTATTACAAACCGAATGCCGCTATTATCAGCTACGTCCCTACACTCAACATTTCCTAATGATTTTGCTTGTTTAGTCTTGAAATTGCATGATAAAATTCGACTGAAACTGTGGGATGCCCACAAATTGCACTTGCCGTAATGATAACAGTAGACAATATCCTCATCATTTGGGTCTAAAGCCAAAATTTTTATCTTGGTATGGTATATTTCACTTTCCCAAAAGTTGCTTGGATGCAAAAGGTCGTCTGGATCCTCCATGAAGAAATCTTTAAAGAACATTTGATTCTTCAAGCTCCATTCTCCTTTCTCAAAGTCTTCTAGCTGCCAAACCTTGAAATATACAGCGAGCAGAGAGACGCCAGACTTACAATGTTGCAATAATAGGAGAGAGCCATGGCAAACACCATAAACCGCATTTTCAACACAGTAGTGCCCGGAAGGCTCGTAAATTATATGGCATCTCTCCGGTTCCAAGGGATTGTAAGCAACAATAGTATCATTTCCGTTCTTGATACACAATGTGCCATTGCACGGAAACATTTTCCGCTTGCTTAGTGGAGGACACCGGAAGTCGAATTCCATATCGTATGGATGTGGTACCTCTTTCACATCCCACTTGTTTGTTTCTGAAGAAAATACTTCCGCTACAAAAGAAGTTGTTCGTTTCTGCTTCCTCCATGCCTCAGGAGACCTCATTCTTCCAGGATGTATTCGGACCACTATGTAATTGTTCTCATTACACACCACCAAACCTTCGAGTACGTCCTTCAAGAAGTGATAATTAGTAGGGAAGGGTGGGAGAGTGACCCACTGCCTGGTGAGTGGGTTGCATATGTAATAAACTCTCTGCTCCATATCCATTGGTAGGGTTGAGTGACACAGGAGCAAGTCATTACAAGAAGCAGAGATGCGAACCTGGGCTCCTCTTCCTCTCCCACTCTCTCTTGGCGGCCTGAAACAAGGAAGAAACCCTAACTTGAATCTTTCTGATTCGAAGGGTGGATGCTTGGATCCTAGGTTGATAATGTTATGGTCAAATCCACCGTCAGGAATTCCAAAGTTGTTGGCCAGGATGAAAGGTACTGGTTCTTTAGGATTCAGATGGAGTTCCTTCCACCGCTTGACAAAGATTGGACTAGAGATTAAAGATCGCCATCTCTTGGACACCAATTTATATTGAAAAGCAAGTTTCGAAGTAGGGATTCCTTGAACAAGGATTTCAGCCAACAAAGCATCATCTATATCCTCTATAGAAGAAGAAAGCACAGCTTGGCGATCTGGATTAGGAGAAGAATTGTCTGTCCCCATCATGAGAAGACCTTTGACAACAAACCCTAAAAAAGTATTGCTTGATTATGTGCGCACGGTAGCGTAAATTGAGATGGTGAATATAGAGTACTAATGGTTTGAAATCTAATATTTGAAGCAATTTGAACAAAGCTGAAGAAAAGTGAATATAAAGCATTAATGGTTACGTGTATATATATATATATATGTAGAAATTTCAAACCAAAGTAAACAAATTGTAGTCGCCGACTTCGATTACTAACTAGTGTTTGTGTTAAGTATTTCCGTGTTCCGAAACAAATTAGGTTAATATCAAAGCAAAAATCGGTGAGAATCAACAGTATACCAATTTCGATAAAAAGAGGAGAAAAATCAAGTATGCTGGTGACTAATTTCTAGCTGGTGCTTAAAACTTCATCGTACACAAAATCACTAACTAATAACTAATAATACATATATATATATATATGTGTGGTAATTTCTCCTGTCTGGGATGATTAGATTTTACTCCCTTGAAACTCCTAGATCAAAATCAAATCATGACTAAATAGAACTACTAAAAATCCACAAATTTAACCACCTCTATCTTGTTTGGTCTGTGTTTTAAATAAAATGAGAGAGTGAATTAATATAAAAAGCATAATTAATATGAAAGGTGGCAAACAATAAAGAAAATAAAAGCAATAGAACTCAAAAGGTTTTTGAAAGCTGACCAGCTTGCATCTGTTGGTTGTCAAATAGCCAACCCACAAGAAAAGAAATTAGGAGGAAAAGAAACTGGTAAACCTTCACCATATATCCCTGGACTTAGAGCAGACGCAAGCCATGTGTAATGAGGATACTACCTCAAAACTACAGCGGACTGGTCAACAAGGAGGAGTCTCTGTTACCACGGGCATGCAAACTTGACAATCAAAACGCAGCGGAAAGACTCGGTACTCATGGAGGATCCAAGTGAAGCTAACTAAACCGAATAATAATTTTTCGTACCTTGTTTGGTTGAGGTCTTTCACCCAACTGTAGTGTAGAATCAGCAAGAACCCGACAAGAAATCCGGATCCTCTACGGTATCCACACGAACCGTTGATGACTGCTAGCAACCGTCTTACGATCACTAACCCGAGCACTCCCGAACCGCAGTGCTAGCTGCAGAATTTTCGAGAGCTAGAAACTAGTGTTTATATGTGCTTCTTTCTTTCTCAAAGAATGAAGTGTGTAATGTAAATTGTGTGTGAATGTTGTGTGTGTTGATAATCTGATTATCAAGCCCTATTTATACACATAATTAATGCATAGATTAATGAGACAATGGCCAACATCATCATGCATTAACCATCATGATTATACTTTAAGCCTAATCATGTCTCCACTATGTCTTAATGCTCCACTAAGCATTAACGGATGCTCCACTAAGCATTAATGGGATTACACATCATATGGCATTAATTTTGGTTCAATAATTCTGATAATTAGTGAACCAAATCAGCCCAAAACGACCCGGTCCAACCATGGTCCAACCAAGGTTCAACCATGGTCCACCCATCTGGTCGAACCACGGTCCAACCATGGTTCAACCACCAGCTCAAATCAACAGTTCTAAGTGTGTGACCCTGTAGGCACTTGTAACGTTTGGCAATAATTGTAAAATCTCATTTTACAATTATAAACAATGAGCGGTGTCTAGCAACACATCATTGCTACCCAAACGACAAGATCAGTACTGATTCATTATGCCTCGGAAACATGTCATCGTCCTTTCGTCACATTAACAAGATTAAACACGAGACATGCAATAACATCAATCTCGTATATGTTTAATCTTAGTTTCTTGATCCCCGAGTTAACTGTGTAAAACGGATACTAATGATATCATCATATCACATAATCCGAGCGTGGCCACGCATTTAGCAGTTCAACTCTATCAAGAGGTCATCTGATAATATACCCGTTATATGGGCTGGAGGAATCCCATCTTGATCGATCAAAAACCACTACACATTACGTCATATACCCAATGATTACCCTTACGTCTACTCAGTTACGAGTGACTAGGAATAATATCAAATTATACGACTCATATGTTGGGAACCTTGATGATCTCAGGTCTAAGGACAATACATATAAGAACCACTAATGACAATCATATAACGTTCCATGTAGGGTTCTTATGTGGGTCGGTCCAGTCCACAAGTTCTCTAACTTGTACCCATATGTAAAATTCATATCTCATATAATTCTCAACATACGCTAGTCTTAATTTATTATTACAACCCATCCATAATTGTAATCGACTAGGGACATTTAAGAATATAAAATATTCTAGGGTTATAAATATGTGCAAACGTTTATCTCATAAAAATATTTATTGGAATAACCTTAATGTATTTACATGACTACATACGATCATCCATTGATTGGCTTTTGGGCACAATACTAACAGTCTCCATATACACCAATTACGTTATCGATTAGTTAGAAGTGCATCTTTTGCAATAAGCCAAAGAAAAACTAGGATCCCTCATATATGGTTCATCGGGCTATGCATCATCTTCGTAGTTGATACTGTAGACTTATCTGTTGCTTAGCACCAAAAAAAAGACTTGTCTGTTCTGATGGCACAAAATATTAAGAGCAACACTACGCGATGGACAAGAAGCCAGACAAGACATGAAACATGCAAGAAAAGCAAAAACATTGGACAAGAAAGATGATAAGAGAGATTTTATTGCCCACACCAAGAAAATATCCCAACTGTTTCGTTTTACATTTTCCAATCTCAGAATAAGAAAAGAAAAAAAGGGCCAAAATACAGCCCTGAAATTCACTGCGCGATGGCATTATGTTGAAGTAAAGGAATTGTTGTAGGCCACTCTGGTGTTACAAACCGAATGACGTTATTAGGTACCCGAAACTCAGCAATCCCTAATGGTTTCACTTGTTTAGTCTGGAAATTGCATGATTGAATCCGAGTAGAGTGGCGGCTGCCACCTAACCGATGGTACCCGTAATGCTCAAAGTTGACAATATCCTCATCATTTGGGTCTAAAGCTAAAATTTGCACATTTGGCCCCTGGTCATAATATATCTCACCTTGCAAAGGGTCACCGGGAGGCATGACGAGATCTTTAAAGAAGATGTGTTGATGAATGATTGCTTGCTAGAACTTTCCATAATGTTCTTGTAAAAAAATCATGATATTTTGTAGAAATGATCTAGCACATAATCTAGAATGATCTTGTAAAAATAAAAATATTAGGATACTTTGAATGATTATCTAGAAAAATCAGGAAAAAAGTTAAGATATTTTGGTTTGTTAAGTCGGTTGTAAAAACTATAAATATGTAATGTAATTCAAAATGGTGGTGTGCTTTCCTGATTTACAACCAAAAGACGCTTGCTCCTCTGTTTTCTATTTCCTTGTTTACTATGTTTCTATGCATCTCTGTTTCTCACAGAGTTAAATACGCCCTTGCATTTTCTTTGTTTTTATGCAAGTCCTTATTCTTTCCTTCTTTGCATAACTAAATACTCACACAAAGCTTTTCTCAAATACACCCTTCCTATAATTATTTCCTTCATTGGTAGCGGAGCGCCCTTGTTCTTAAGGGACCATAAACCCCAAACCACAATACCCATAAATTCCGCCTTCCTATAACTCAAAAAAATCCATCTTCTCAATCTTTCATGATGTCAGGAAACTTCACAGTACCAACACCACCTGTGTTTGCAGGTGAAAATTTCCAAACATGGGCTGTGAAGATGAAGGCTTATCTTCAAGCTTATGGCTTATGGGAAGTTGTTGATGTTGGTGTAAATCCAATCCCACTCTCAGAACAAGCCACTATAAATCAAATCAAGAAACACAATGAAGAAATTACAAAAGGTTATCAAGCCTTGTCTGCAATTTTTTCGTTGGTGTCAGAAGAAATTTTTACAAGAATTATGGCTTGTCAAAGTGCCAAAGAAGCTTGGGATAAGTTGAAGGTGGAGTTTTTGGGAAGCCAAAAATCAAGGCAGATGTAGGTCCTCAATCTCAGACGCGAATTTGGGTTTTTGAGGATGGAGGAGGCTGAGTCACTAAAAGAATTTTCTGATAGGTTGATGAAAATTGTCAACCAAATCAGATTTTTGGGAGAAGATCCCTCAGACAAGAGGGTGGTTGAGAAGGTGTTGGTGAGTCTTCCAGAGAGGTTTGAATCAAAAATTTCCTCATTGGAAGAATCAAAAGACTTGTCTGAAATAACATTGCAAGAGCTTGTTCATTCTTTACAAGCTCAAGAACAAAGGAGAGCACTCAGGCAGGGAATTCAAGCAGAGGGAACTATGAATGTTAAACACAAAAACAAGCATCATTTCAGCACCAACAATCAAAAGCAAGCTTGCGAGAAAAAGGGAAAGCAAAAGAAGTACAATGGCGATACCAAATTTGGTCAGAAGAAATAATTTCCAGCATGTTCTTTCTGCAAGAAAACAAATCATTCGGAGAAGTATTGTTGGTTCAGACCTGATGCACAATGCAAAAATTGCAAAAAGACAGGCCATGTTGATAAAGTATGCCAGCTCAAGAAGCAGCAGCAGGATCAGCAGGCTCAATGTGTAGAAAACCAAAAAGATGAAGCGCGAGAAGAGCAATTGTTCGTTGCATCATGTTATACAACAGCAAGGAGAGGTGATTGGCTCATTGACAGTGGTTGCACACACCACATGACACACAAAATTGATGCTTTTTCAGAGTTGGACGAGTCTTATCTCTCGAAGGTCAGGATTGGGAATGGAGACTACATCAATGTCAAAGGTAAAGGTATTGTTGCAGTTGAGACTCCATCAGGTACCAAATTTATTTCTGAAGTTTTATATGCTCCCAAGCTTGATCAGAATTTATTAAGTGTGGGCCAATTACTAGAGAAAAATTATTCATTGATATTCAAAGATAATGCATGCACTATATATGATGCTGCAAACAACAAGCTATTTTTTGTTAGCATGAAGGATAAAAGTTTCTCATTAAATTTGAGGAACAATAATACTCATTCATATACAAGTACAGTTGATATGACTTCTCTTTGGCATAAAAGGCTAGGTCATGTCAACTATACTTCTTTAAAAAATCTTCATGCTAAGGAAATAGTGCATAATATGCCTGCTATTGGAGAATGCTCTGCTGTTTGTGAGGTCTATCAACAGGGAAAGCAATCAAAGTTGCCATTTCCAGTCAACAAAGCTTGGAGAGTCTCAAAAAAATTACAATTAGTGCATACAGATGTTTGTGGACCAATGAAAGTACCTTCTTCGGGAGGCTGCAGGTACTTTATCCTCTTTATAGATAATTTTTCAAGAATGTGTTGGGTTTATTTCTTGAAGCAAAAGTCTAAGGTGTTTGAAGTGTTCCAAAAAATCAAAGCTTTGGTAGAAAATCAGAGTGGCTGCTCTATAAAGGTCCTAAGGTCAGATAACAGGACTGAATACACTTCACAAAATTTTAACAAGTTTTGTGAAGATGCTGGCATCTCTCATCAGCTCACAGTAAGTTATACTCCTTAACAAAATGGAGTTAGTGAAAGAAAAAATAGAACAGTCATGGAGATGCTAGGTGTCTCTTGTTTGAGAAGCAGATGCCTAAGAGCTTTTGGGCAGAGGCGGTGAATACTGCTGTTTATATTCAAAATAGGCTGCCTACAAAAGCTCTAGACAATAAAACTCCATTTGAGGCTTGGAATGGATTTAAACCATCTGTGGAGCACTTGCGGGTGTTTGGTTGTGTATGTTATACATACATACCTAATGTTAAGAGGGACAAGCTGGAGCATAAGGCTGAAGTTGGAATCTTTGTGGGATATAGCTCTGTTACTAAAGGGTACAGAGTTTATAATCCTAAAACTTGGAAGGTTATTGTTAGTAGAAATGTTAAGTTTGATGAAAAAGCATCCTGGAACTGGCAAAATTCCAAGGATGATCATCAACCTTCTCAAGTCTTGTCTCTACAAATAAATCAAGATAATGGTGAGCCTCAAGAAGTAGATGAGGAGGAAGAAGAAGAAGAGTCAGTTAGAGGCACTAGAACCCTTGTTGATATATATCAGAGATGTAATGTTGCTGTTCTAGAGCCTAACAACTTATGAAGAAGTAAGTAAATTTTCTGGATGGAGAGATGCAATGCAGGAGGAGATGGATATGATAGAAAAGAATCAGACTTGGTGTTTGGTTGATAGACCAAGTCACAAAAATGTCATTGGAGTTAAATGGGTTTATAGAACCAAGTTGAATGCAGATGGTTCTGTGAATAAGCTGAAGGCCAGGTTGGTTGTGAAGGGCTACTCTCAACAATTTGGAGTAGAATTTACTGAAACATTTGCTCCAGTGGCAAGGCATGATACAATTAGGCTACTACTAGCCTTGGTTGCCCAAAAAGGCTGGAAAATCTTCCAATTAGACTTAAAATCGGCCTTTCTCAATGGATTTCTTGATGAAGAAATTTATGTTGAGCAGCCTCAAGGTTTCATTGTCAAAGACAGTGAAGAGAAAGTCTACCTCCTGAAAAAGGCTCTATATGGCCTGAAGCAAGCTCCTAGAGCCTGGTATACAAGGATAGATGAGTATTTAATCCAACTTGGTTTCTAAAGGAGGAAAAATGAAGCCACTCTATATGTGAAAACAACCAAGTCAGATTTTTTGATTGTGTCCTATATGTGGATGACTTGCTAGTCACAGGAAATAATCCAAAGCTTGCGAAGCAATTCAAAATGGAGATGAGCAAAGTGTTTGAGATGACTGATTTGGGAGAAATGGCATATTTTCTTGGCATGGAAATATATCAAACTGACGGAGGAGTCTTCATAAGCCAGAGGAAGTATGCATTGGAGATTCTAAAGAAGTTCAAGATGCTTGATTGCAAGCCAATCAGTACACCTTTGGCTTTGAATGAAAAGCTAAGTAAGGAGGGTGGTTTTGAGAAGGCTGATGCTTCTCAATACAGAAGTTTGATAGGTTGCCTCCTATACCTCACAACAACCCGAGCAGATATTATGTTTGATGCTAGCTTACTTTCAAGATTCATGCATGCTCCTAGTGAGTTACACTTTAAAGCAGCAAAATGGGTGCTAAGATATATCAAAGGCACTGTTGATTTTGGTGTTTGGTTTCAGCAGAAGCAAGGGATTAAACTTCATGGATTTTCTGATAGCGACTGGGCTGGTTCTCATAATGATATGAAAAGCACATCAGGGTACCTGTTCACCCTTGGTACTGCTGTTTTCTCTTGGAATTCTAGGAAACAAGACATTGTTGCCCAGTCCACCGCAGAAGCAGAATATGTAGCAGCTGCCGCGGCTGTCAACCAAGCAATTTGGTTGAGAAAAATGTTGCATGATCTCAAGGAAGTTCAAGAAGAAGCTACTAAGATTATGATAGACAATCAATCTGCAATAGCAATATCTAAAAATCCAGTATTTCATGCAAGAAAAAGCACATGAAGATCAAGTTTCACTTCATCAGAGAAGTGCAGCAAGCCAATGAAGTTAGTCTTGTTTATTGCAATTCTGAAAATAATCTAGCAGATACTTTGACGAAAGCATTGCCCAAAGAAAGATTTGAGAAGCTTAGAGATGCTTTGGGAATTTGCAGCAAGAAATCGAGGAGGAGTGTTGATGAATGATTGCTTGCTAGAACTTTCCATAATGTTCTTGTAAAAAAATCATGATATTTTGTAGAAATGATCTAGCACATAATCTAGAATGATCTTGTAAAAATAAAAATATCAGGATACTTTAAATGATTATCTAGAAAAATCAGGAAAAAAGTTAAGATAGTTTGGTTTGTTAAGACGGTTGTAAAAACGATATGTAATGTAAATCAAAATGGTGGTGTGCTTTCCTGATTTACAACCGAAGGACGCTTGCTCCTCTGTTTTCTATTTCCTTGTTTACTCTGTTTCTATGCATCTCTGTTTCTCACAGAGTTAAATACACCCTTGCATTTTCTTTGTTTTTTATGCAAGTCCTTATTCTTTCCTTCTTTGCATAACTAAATACTCACACAAAGTTTTTCTCAAATACATCCTTCCTATAATTATTTCCTTCAAGATGCAATTCTTCAAGCTCCATTCTCCTTTCCCAAAGTCCTCTAGCTCCCAAACCGCAAAATATCTAGTGCCTCCACCGATGTCATCGTGGTCATAGTACAACTGTTCCAATAATCGTAAAGATCCATGGAAAACCCCAAGAACCACCTTATTCCGGTTAGGCTTGTTAATTATATGGAATTCCTCCGGTTCAAATGGATTGTAAGCCACAATGGTATCACCCAATATAGATTCATTATACAATATGCCATTCAGGGACAACACATTCTGTGTGGTTCCCAAGAAGTTGAATTTCATGTTGAATGGATGTGATACCTCATTCACCTCCCATTTGTTCGTCACTGAAGAAAATACCTCCACTACGAAAGAATTTGTCCATCCCCAGTCTTCATCAGGCCATCTTCCAGGTCCAGGATGTATTCGCACCACACTGTACTTGTTCTCATTAACCACCAAACCTACGGTGACGTCGTTGAAGAAGTAGTAATTGGTAGCGAAATGTTGGGGAAATATCATACCAATTCAAGACAACAACAATCAATCGGGATTAAATGCGCAGCGGAATAACCCGGTCATTTAATTTTCCCTCTTTGTGCCACCAAAATGAGATACCACAACCAAGCAATAAAATGCAATCAAAACCAACACAAGCACAACACCGAATATACGTGAAAAACCCCCAAGACGGGGTAAAAACCACGGGACCGAAGTCCGTCAATCTTCCACTATATGAAATAATAATGGGTTCACAACAAATACTCCTCTCTAGATAAAACTAGAGGCTAACACACTAGCAGCAACATCAAGAACAACATATCTTGGCTCCAACAACAAACTCATCACTATACTAGTGGATTACAAGCAATAATTAGACGATAAGTGGGTAAGTCTCACCAAATGGGTATAACACCAATACCCAGAAACATGAAGCTTCTCAACGATCAGCTCTGTTCACTTTGTGGAGCTTGAAAAGGAGAACAACATACTGAAATTTCATCACGATCGGACTCCGTTTGCTATCCGATCAAGGCTTGCAAAGATGAGGAGAACCTCCCTTTTCTTTCCTCTTCACTCTCGGCCAAAACACCCCTCTCTTTTATTTTTTCTTTTGCTGCTCCTTATTTTGCTGCTGCCGGTCACACTTACAAAAGAACCAAAGGGCACTACTTTCTTTTTTCTCCTTTTGGTCACGTGTGTGACTAAGCAAAATGACCTTGCACTCTTTTTTTTTTTTTATTAACCCACATTAGTTTAGTATTTGGTCCAAGTGGGCTTGGACCCACCACAATAATCTCCCCCTCCAAACTCACATAGAGACATTAGTTTAGTATTTGGTCCATGTGGGTTTGGACCCACCACAATAATCTCCCCCTCCAAACTCACATGGAGGGTTCTACCAAGCCCGCTTGCTTCCGACAAAAAACAAGGTTCTCCTTTGGTAGTGGCTTAGTCATCATATCGAAGCCATTATCTTCCGTATAGATTTTCTCAACACACAATTGCTTCATCTCAATAGCTTCTCATATCCACTGATACTGCACCTCAATGTGCTTGGACCTTGAATGAAAGGTAGGATTCTTACTGAGATGGATGGCACTTTGACTATCACAGTGCACAACAAACTTGTCTTGACTAAGACCAAGTTCCTCAAGAAGTTTCTTCATCCACATAACTTCTTTTCCAACCTCTGTCTGGGCAATATACTCGGCCTCTGTAGTGGACAATGCTACACACTTCTGCAACTTTGATTGGTATGACACTGCTCCCCCTGCAAAGGTCATCTTAAACCCAGAAGTAGACTTCCTAAAATCAACATCTCCTGCCATATCCGCATCTGTATACCCCTCAAGTATCGAACTCCTATGGCCAAAGGATAAACACAGACTAGAAGTACCTCTGAGATACCGCAACATCCATTTCACGGCCGACTAATGCTCTTTACCGGGATTAGACATGAACCGGCTAACAACACCAACGACATAGGCAATATCTGGCCTAGTGCACACCATGGCATACATCAAACTACCCACGGCTAAAGCATAAGGCACTTTCTTTATCTCTTTCTTCTCTTGGTCACTTGTAGGACTTTGCTTGGAACTAAGCCTAAAGTGAGCCGCAAGTGGAGAACACACCGGTTTTGCCTTGCTCATGTTGAACCTATCAAGAATCTTCTCAATGTATCTTTCTTGAGACAACCACAATTTCTTCTTGTTTCGGTCTCTAAAGATTTTCATGCCAAGTATTTGCTTTGCCGGTCCCAAATCCTTCATTGCAAATGAAGTACTCAAAGCTTTCTTCAAACTTCGGATTTTCTTTGCATCATGGCCAACAATCAACATATCATCCATATATAGCAAGAGGATAATAAAATTATCATCAGAGTACCTCTTGACATAGACACAATGATCAGAGGTAGTTCTGCTGAACTCATGATCTATCATGAAGGAGTCAAACTTCTTGTACCACTGCCCCGGAGCTTGCTTAAGACCATATAAGCTCTTCCTTAGCTTGCATACAAGGTTCTCTTTTCCCTTGACTTCAAACCCTTCCTGTTGCTTCATGTAGATTTCTTCCTCTAGCTCACCATGGAGAAAAGTCGTCTTCACATCAAGTTGTTCAATCTCCAAGTCCAAATGGGCGGCCAGACCCAAAACAACCCGGATAGAAGACATCTTCACAACGGGAGAAAAGATTTCATCAAAATCAATCCCCTTCTTTTGACCAAATCCTTTCACAACCAATCTCGCCTTGTACCTTGGCTGTGAAGTACTTTCTTATGTATTTAGCCTAAAGACCCATTTGTTATTAAGTACTCTCCTCCTCTTTGGCAACTCAACCAACTCATAAGTGTTGTTCTCATGCAAGGAATTCATCTCATCTTGGATGGCTTCCAACTATTTTCTTCTATCATCAAGTGAAATGGCCTCTTCATAGCTTTCTGGCTCTCCTTCATCTGTAACTATCACCCACTCATTGGATGGATACCGTGTAGACGGTTAAGGCTCTCTTGATGATCTTCTCAACTGTGGTTGTGGTGGTGGTTCTACATCAACATGCTTCAGTGCTTCATAATCAACTGTAGGAACATCATCGG
The DNA here is from genome assembly GCA_028386065.3 of Turnera subulata. NCBI lineage: Eukaryota > Viridiplantae > Streptophyta > Magnoliopsida > Malpighiales > Passifloraceae > Turnera > Turnera subulata. The sequence goes on along the minus strand of JAKUCV010002734.1, from coordinate 29,290 downwards.
GCTCATGACCAATTGCATCACCATCATCATTCTGCACATCTCCGCTGTGATCAGCATGGACAAATGGAACTGTACTCGGGCCACCTAGTACGTCACTAGAAGAAGAGGAAGAAGTACTAGGCTTTTCCGTCTCATCAAAGTCTTCTAGTGTTTGGTCTTCAAAGAACACCACATCTCTGCTCCTTATGATCTTCTTGTTCTTCAAATCCCACAATCTATACCCGAACTCATTATGCCCATATCCAAGGAAGATGCACTGTTTGGTCTTGTTGTCAAGCTTGGACCTTTCATCTCTAGGCACATGAACAAATGCCTTGCAACCAAACACCTTCAAGTGCTTGTAAGACACATTCTTTCCACTTCACACTCTATTTGGAACATCACCATCAAGTGTCGTGGAAAGAGATAAATTAATCAAATCAACTGCAGTCCTCATTGCCTCAACCCAAAATGACTTAGGCAATTTTGCATGAGAGAGCATACTAACAACTCTGTTGCAAATGGTTCTGTTCATTCTCTCTGCTACATCGTTGTGCTGCGGTGTTTTGGGAGGTGTCTTCACAAGCTTGATGCCATAAGAGTTGCAATACTCTTCAAATGGCCCCCGGTATTCGCCACCATTGTCCGCTTTAACAGCCTTCAACTTCATCCCAGTTTCTCTCTCAACACTGGCATGGAACTTCTTGAACACCTCAAGCACCTGATCTTTGCTCTTCAACACAAAAGCCCATACTTTTCTAGAGTGGTCATTAATAAAGGTTATAAAATTCAAAGCACCTCCATTGGATCTATCACTCATGAAACAAACATCAGTATGAACTAAATCAAGAGCATTACTTTTTTTAGATGGAGGAAAACTATGGAAAGACACTCTATGTTGCTTGCCAACTAAAGAATGAGTGCAAGATTTAGACAAGGTACCTGACAAGCTTGGCAAGAACTCTTTCTTTGCAAGCAATTGTAGGCCTTTCTCACTCAAGTGTCCAAGTCTCTTATGCCACAACTCCATAGAGACTTCATGCTCAACGGCATTTACTTCATCATAGCATGGCTTTGCTTGAGTCCGGTAGAGAGTGTTCTCCTTTTTCCCTTTTGCCAAGACAATTGCATCCTTTCCTCTAGTAAGCTTCCAAACCTCATTGCCAAAGCTATTGTGATATCCCTCATCATCAAGAATGCCGGTGAAGATCAAATTCAATCGAAGATCCAGAACATGTCTCACATCCTTGAGTAGCAACTTGCACCCAAGATTGGTTTCTAGACAAATATCACCGACTCCAACAATCCAAGCATCGGACTTGTTACCCATATTCAGTGAGCCAAAGTCACCACTCTTGTAGGTACTAAAGAACTCTCTACAAGGTGCGACATATCGGGAAGCACCACTATCTAAAAACCCATGTGTATTCTTGTTGTGCAACATTAATGCTCTGCTCCTCATATAGAAGGAAGGAATCATCTTCGGAATCAATTGTCACTACACTTGAATCTTCTTTGGAAATATTCTTGCTTTCTTCCTTTTTTTGATCTCTCTTGAAGCTTCTACACTCTCTTTGGATATGTCCTGGCTTATCACAATAATAGCATCTAATCTCACTTCTGAATTTTGAATTTCCTCTAGGCTTCCATTCTTTCTTCTTGTCACGAGACTTGGAATGTTTTCTTCCTTGCGGTTTTCTGCTCTTGCTCCTCCTCCTCCTGTTCTCTGTAACAAGGACCTCTGACTCAGTGGACTTAACTCTCAGTTCTTTCCTTCTGGAAGCTTCATCCATCACACTATCCTTCACTGCATCTAAAGTGAGCTTCACAGCACGAGCAGAATTGCTAAGAGGTACTGTCAAAGTCTCGCAACTGTCTGGCAAAGAACTCAACAAAATTAATGCTTGCACTTCATCATCTAGATTTATCCCCAAAGTAGTCAAGTGGTTCAAGGTCCCTTGGAAGTTGTTTAAGTGCTCTGACATATCTTGCCCATCTGTGTACTTCAGGTTCACAAGCCTTTTAATCATAAAGGCTTTATTCTGCGCACTCCGCTTCTCAAACAAATCTTCCAGCTTCTTCCACAACTCATAAGTATCTATGATTTGACTAACATGATGAACCAAACTGACATCAATCCACTTCCGAATATTAGCAACTGTCTTTCTATTCAAAGAATTCCACTCTTTGTCACTTGTACTTGCAGCTTTTTTGCCTTCACACTCAATTGGCCCAAACAAGTCATTGTAATACAAATGATCCTCCATATACATCTTTCATACACAGTAATTCGATGAATTGAGTTTTATCAAGCTAGCTTTATCCTCTATTTGGATATGCACGAGAAACCACAAACAATGAACCTTAGCTCCGCTACCAGTTTGTTGGGGAAATATCACACCAATTCAAGACAACAACAATCAATCGGGATTAAATGCGCAGCGGAATAACCCGGTCAATTAATTTCCCCTCTTTGTGCCACCAAAATGAGATACCACAACCAAGCAATAAAATGCTAGCAATCAAAACCAACACAAGCACAACACCGAATATACGTTGAAAACCCCCAAGACGGGGTAAAAACCACGGGACCGAAGTTCGTCAATCTTCCACTATATGAAATAATAATGGGTTCACAACAAATACTGCTCTCTAGAAAAGGCTAGAGGCTAACACACTAGCAACAACATCAAGAACAACATATCTTGGCTCCAACAACAAACTCATCACTATACTAGTGGATTACAAGCAATAATTAGACGATAAATGGGTAAGTCTCACCAAATGGGTATAACATCAACACCCGAAAACATGAAGCTTCTCAACGATCAGCTCCGTTCACTTTGTAGAGCTTGAAGAGGAGAACAACATATTGAAATTTTATCAAGATCGGACTCCGTTTGCTATCCGATCAAGGCTTGCAAAGATGAGGAGAACCTCCCTTTTCTTTCCTCTTCACTCTCGGCCAAAACACCCCTCTCTCCTATTTTTTCTTTTGCTGCTGCTGGTCACATTTACAGAAGAACCAATGGGCACCACTTTCTTTTTTCTCCTTTTGGTCACGTGTGTGACTAAGCAAAATGACCTTGCACTCTTTTTTTTTTTTCATTAACCCACATTAGTTTAGTACTTGGTCCATGTGGGTTTGGACCCACCACAACAGGAAAGGTGGGAGAGCAACCCAGTGCTTGGTGAGAGGGTTGCATATGTAATACACTCTCTGCTTCATATCCACTCGTACGGTTGAGTGACACAAGAGCCAGTCATTACATGTGGCGGAGATGCGAACATGGGCGCCTCCTCTTCCTCCTCTTCCTCTCTCCGTTCTCTCTTGGCCTGAAACAAGGAAGAAACCCTAAGTTGTATCTTTTTTATTGGTAGAGTGGATGCTTGGAACCTACGTTGATGATGTGATGGCCATATACGCCGCCTCGAATTCTTAAGTTGGTGAAGAGGGCAAAGGGTATTGGGTCTTCAGGATCGGGATGGAGTTCCTTCCACCGCTTGACGAAGAAGGGGCTAGAGAGTAAAGATCGCCATCTCTTGGACACCAATTTATATTGCAAGGCAAGTTCCATAACAGGGATTCCTTGAACAAGGATTTCAACCAACAAAGTGTCATCTATATACTCTATACAAGAAGAAGAAGCTGACTCTACTGGGCGATCTGCAGGTATAGGAGAAGATTTGTCCGTCTCCATCGTAATTAAGGACCTTGACAACAAACCCTAATAAAGAACGCTCGACGTGCACACAGCGGTGTACGTGTAAATTAATTACAACGAAGGAGTCGAGATCTAATATATGCTTCGGTGCGCATGATGGAAGAAAGAAAGTCCGTGAGAATCAAACATGGATTAATTATTTAGGCATGGATTGGCTGTAACAACTAATATGGAACTCTATGTACCTTTAAATTTTGGGATTGGCTGGCGGCAATCAATTATATAGTGTTAAATGCTAATTAAGCCTCACCAGTCACCAGGCACACAATCACCGACTAATAACGCGAATATTTGTGGGATTGGCCGAATTTAACACCTCAATCATGTAGGGTTCTTATTTTTTTGTCGAAAAAAAAAAAACCCTACCTCAATCATGTAGGGTTCCGTTTGAGAAATTTAAGGGCCTTTATTTCACATTCAATGTCAATGGCCTTTAATTCAATTAAGCTCGGGGTCCGAGTTTCCTCCGCTCAACTCGTCCACATCCAGTACCCTATTGGGCCGAAATCTCGTTGCTAAAATCAGTGGGCTTGGACTATCTCGTTTTGCCGAAGAACGCGATCTACGACCCGACATTCGGGCCTTTGGGCTTTAATTTGTTGCTTCATCTCCTTACAGGGAGGAATTGGGCCGGGCTAGTGGAGGAGGCTGGGTTTATCCTTACGGCAAGTTCCTGTGATTGCTTTATTTGAAGGATAATAAACCCTTTTTTCTTATTACTTTTAAGAAGAGTCTGGAATTTCCCATAAAACTATCCTATGAAATCCTCTAGCAAAATAAACCATTACTAGTGTAGATTTCTGGGTTATTCTATTAGTTCGAAATCCTACAATTGATTCCGAGCCAAAATCCAACACGTCCAGGCTTCACCAGTGAACTGATTTCTGGGTTATTCTTTTCTATTTCGTAATTTGCAATTTTACACATTCAATATACCCTTCTGCTCAGTCACTTTCTCCGTGGCCAACATATCAGTGTCTATATTGCTAGAAAAACATCATATATATATATATATATATATATATATATATATATATATATATGCTATAAATTTTTTGTTTGGATAAATCAATAGATTTTATTATAAATGATCAAAACATATTACAATGACCAGGAATATATATAAATATATACATTATGTTATAACTTATAAGTGCATTGCAAAACTTTTATCAAATAGAATTTAACTGGTTTTGTCGGGTGTTGAATAACCTGGAAAAGGCTAAAGTCGCATATGCATGGATCATTCTTCGACAAAACAAGACTAGCTAGTTGAACGGAATATGACATGCATTGAATTAATGGCTGAATGAATGCCAATAAAACATTAGCTTCATATATCATGGCATCACCAAGCTTTAGTGGGGTATATTATTGGCTTCACAAGAGTCTAATTTACCAATAAATAAACAGTGAGGTTATCAACATCCGCTATATTAGCCTTCATATATAGTTGATACTGCAGATCAGTACAACACTGATTCGGTACAACACTGTTAGTACATTGCAGCAGATGAGCTGGAACTTGCAAAGAAAAGCAAAAAGATTGGCCAAGAAAGATGACAACAGAGATTTTATTACCCACACCAAGAAAATATATATCCCATCTGCTCTGTTTCACATTTTCCATTCTCAGAATAAGATCTCAAAAATAAGAGGGGGCAAACTACAGCCCTGAAAATTATTGGGCAATGGCATTGTGTGGAAGTAGAGGAATTGTTGTAGGCCACTCTGGCATTACAAGCTGAATGAAGTTACTGAATACCCCAAACTCCAAATCCCCTACTGGTTTCACTTGTTTAGTATGGAGATTGCATGATAAAATCCTGCGAAGAGAGTAGCAATAATGACGAAGATGAGAGTAGCGTTCATGACGAAAGTAGATGATATCCTTATCATTTGGGTCTAAAGCCAGAAGCTGTATATCTGGCCCCTGGTTATCGTATATGTTATCTAGCAAAGGGTCTTCTGGATCGTCCATGATGAAATCTTTAAAGAAGATGTGATTCTTCAAGCTCCATTCTCCTTTCTCATGGTCTTCAAGCTTCCAAACCTTGAAATATCCGGGGCCTCCACCGATGTCACTGCGGTCATAGCACAACTGTTGCAATAATAGTAGAGATCCATGGCAAACCACAAGAGCCTCATGATCACTGTATGCCCGGTCAGGCTTGTTAATAATATGGCATCCCTCCGGTTTCAATGGATTGTAAGCCACAATGAAATCATCAGATTTATTTCTAATATACAATATGCCATTCCAGGAAAGTATATTTTGCATGTTTCGGCTAAACGTCCAACCATAGCAGAAGTTGAATCCCGTGTTGAATGGGTGTGATACCTCCTTCACATCCCATTTGTTCGTCTCTGAAGAAAATATCTCTGCTATGAAAGAACTTGGCCATCCCAGCTCTGTTTGAGGTCCAAGATGCATTCGCACCACACTGTAATTGTTCTCACCACACACCAAACCTACGGCCATGTTCTTAAAGAAATGGTAAGTGTTAGGGAAAGGTGGAAGAACGACCCATTTCCTGGTGAGAGGGTTGCATATGTAATACACTCTCTGCTTCATATCCATCGGTAGGGCTGAGTAACACAAGAGCAAGTCATTACATGTGGCGGAGATGCAAACATGGGCTCCTCTTCCTCTCCCATTCTTTCCTCGCCTGAAACAGGGCAGACAGCCTAGGTCGAATCTTCTAGATTGGAAGAGTGGATGCTTGGAACATACGTTGATAATGCGATGGTCCAATTCACTGCGTCGCCCTCCAATGTTGGTGACGAGGGTGAAGGGAATTGGTTCTTCATGATTGGGATGGATTTTATGGAGTTCTTTCCACCGCTTGACAAAGATGGGGCTAGAGATCAAAGATCGCCATCTCTTGGACACCAATTTATATTGAAAAGCAAGTTTGGAAGTAGGGATTCCTTGAACAAGGATTTCAACCAACAAAGCATCATCTATATTCTCTATAGAAGAAGAAAACACAGCTTGGCGATCTGGATTAGGGGAAGAATTGTCTATCCCCATCGTGAGGAGGCCTTGACAACAAACCCTATAAAAGTATTGCTTATGTTGGCACGGCAGCGTAAATTAAGGTGGTGAATATAGAGTACTATTGGTTTGAAATCTAATATTTGAAGCGATTTGAACAAAGCTGAAGAGAAGTGAACATAAAGCATTAATGGTTACGTATATCTATAGAGCGAGAGAAATCTCAAACCAAAGTAAACAAATTGTAGTCGCCGACTTCGATTACTAACTAGTGTTTGTGTTAAGTATTTCCGTGTTCCGAAACAAATTAGGTTAATATCGGGTTTTTGGGTTTTTTGGGCCCCCGTGTTTAGTGGCTTGGCCAATTTGGTACCCCGATATTTTTTTTGGCCGGGCATATACCCCGAGATTGTATGGGCAGGCCAAAAGTATACCCCTAGTCAGGCACCTACTGACGTGGAGGCTGTCCGGGTATTTGCGTGTGTTACTGTAGCAAAACGACGTCGTTTTAAGTGAGAAAACGACACCGTTCCATGCCACGTCGGACACAGGTGGCTTAGTGGGGCCCACTTCACTCAAAGTCCCAAATTCTTCCCATACCGAACCGAAACCGTACCGGACCAGGGTCTACGTTTGGCCTGCCCATGCAATATCAGGGTCTATGCCCAGCCAAAAAAAATGTCGGAGTACCAAATTGGCCAAACCACTAAACATGGGTCCCAAAAAACCCAAAAACCCTTAAGAATTAAAGTATAATAATAGATATTTATTTTCTAATTTTTTTACATTTGAGATTTGATCTCGTTCTTTATTTATTATTTTTATTAAAAGAATTTAGGTACTTTTTACAAACTTAGACTGGTGGGAGAGTTTAAATAGGAATTTTTAGAAATTAGTATATGAAAAAAATAAAATTTTTAAAATAATAAATCCAGCATAATAAGGTGTATTTATTTAAAACCAAGTAAAATTTTTGGAAATTAAGCTTTACTTTAAAAATAAAATATGATTAAAAGAAAGAAAAATGATTAAATAAATAATCAAAATCGGTCAGCTTTCATTTCGGTATCCAACAAATTTCGGGACGGTTAGGTGAAAAACCCGGGGTCGGTAACACGCGGAGTCCACAAAGACACACATGGATCCTACATATCCAGCCATTCCTCTAAAACGACGTCGTTTTGCTATAGTAACACGCGCAAATACCCCGGGCAGCCTCCACGTCAGCAGGTGCCTGACCAGGGGTCTACGTTTGGCCTGCCCATGCAATCTCGGGGTATATGCCCGGCCAAAAACAATGTCGGGATACCAAATTGGCCAAACCACTAAACATGGGGCCCAAGAAACTTGAAAACCCGTTAATATCAAAGCAAAAGTCGGTGACAATCAACAGTAGTCCAATTTCGATAAAAGGAGGAGAAAAATTCTTCTCCTAAATCCAGAAGTCGGTGACCAAGTATGCTGGTCACTAATTTCTATAGCTGGTGCTTAAAACTTCATCGTGCACAAAATCACTAACTAATAATACGTATATATGAGGTAATTTCTCCTGTCTGGGATGATTAGATTTACTCCCTTGAAACTCTTAGATCAAAATCAAATCATGACTAAGAACGACTAAAAAAATCACAAATTTAACCACCACTGTGTTGTTTGGTCTGTGTTTTAAATAAAATGAGGGAGTAGATATAAAAGGAGCATAATTAATATGAAAGATGGCAAATAAAAAAAAATGAAAGCAATAGAACTCAAAAGGTTTTTGAAAGCTGACCAGCTTGCATCTGTTGGTTGACAAATAGCCAACCCATATATCCCTAGACTTAATTAGAGCAGACCGAAGCCATGTGTAAAGAGGATTCTACCTCAAAACTGCAGCAGACTGGTCAACAAGGAGGAGTCTCCATCTACACCAACTATTTGACCCGCCAACCCGATAGGTACCTGTTTATGACCCGATTATATTTAGGGTATAGACATTTTACTGATTTAATATAAGACTTATCCAATATTTAAGGCTAAAGTTACTAAAATTATCCAAAAATACTTCTATAAATGCTTTAAAATATTATTATATTATGATTCTGCAATTTATAATTTTATTTGATGTTTAAAAAAACTAATTATATGCCTATTTGCTTAAAAATACGCAAAATAGAAAAATTTCAAACTCATTTTTAGGCTTGTTAGACTTAATAGGTAACCCACGGGTCAACCCGAACCCGACACGATAATAAACTGGTTGGACACGACACGACACGATTATTAAATGGGTCGGGTCGGGTTGAAGATTTAGAACCCGATTACCTGTTCAACCCGACACGAACCCGACACGACAACACGAATTGCCAGGTCTAACACCAACTACGCTATATAGATTAGGTAGAAGTGCATCTTTCGCAAGAAGCCAAAGAAAAACTCATCCCTCATATATGGTTCATCGGCTATGCATGCATCATCTTCATAGTTGATACCGCAGACTTGTCTGTTGCTTAGCATAAAAAAAAGACTTGTCTGATGCTGATGGCACAGAATATTAAGAGCGACACTGCCGGTACATTGCTGCACAAGACATGGAACATGCAAGAAAATGAAAGAATCAATAACATATAGCAACTAGACATGGAACATGCAAGAAAATGAAAGAATCAATAACATATAGCAAAGAATATTAAGAGCAACACTACTCGGGTCATAAAAGGTCTCACGCATGCTGCCTGGCTCTTCTAGTTGCTTACCAAAAAAAATTGGCTGGTATCATATTAATAACAACTTACAAGGCCACTTGTCATACAATTTCCAAAATTGAAAATGAAAGAATCAATAACATATAGCAAATAAAGGAAAAGTGACAGTCTTTTTTCTCTAGCAAATAAAAATTTCTTAATTTTTTCTGCCATTATGCTAAGCAAGTTATTGTTGGTATCGGGCAACTTCGCGACTAAGTAGGCCTTGTAAAGATGAAAATTTGCGCCTGGGCCAAACCCCGAGCGTGTCGATTCCAAATTAGGAGCCCAACTTTTATGACCCATGTTTTTTGAAGCCCAGTTCTCTACCCTAGAATCTACTAGATTGAGAAATCTGAAACAAAGCAAGACAAATTCATTGGCCTAACCAGATAACTTAGTAGTGATGGTTTCGTGACCACAACCTTTAAGCCCCCTATAATTTCTTTCCTCTTATTTATTTTCTCCTACAATTATAATTTATAATCATCATATTTTAATATTGCTTCAAAAAAATTGAATTTTTCAATCTGTGTAATGATTTTCGTTAAAAGCTAACAACCTGTGGGTTATTTCTATATTTTTGACAATTTTTATTACATTATGGTTTAAATTTCATAGTTATATTTTACTATTTTTTTAGATTTTCACCATTATGTAAGCAAAACTCCATTCTTATTTGACTTGAGTGTTAATCAATTCAAGAAAAGGATAAAATTGATTATGATTATGATTAGCATCAAAAAAAAAAAATTGATTATGATCAAGTGGACACATAGCTAAAAGAACTTCATTATTCATTATCATTTCTAAAATATTTATAATTATTTATGTAAATTAAAGTTCCCAAAAATGTTTATTTTAAAACTAAAATTAATAAGATTTAGTAAAAAAATTATTTGCTTCAGCATTTATAAAAAAATTTTTATTGACTTAGATGCGTTAGAGAACATAGAGATAAATTGAAAAATATAAGTGTAATAGAAAAGATACAATTTAGAAGGGTAATATGACAAATTTTCTAAAAAGGATTATATAGTCGATTGAATTGCTATTTTTATTAACTAACACAAAAAAAAAATTATTTATTTTTTTAATACAAGGGCAAATTGGAATCTAATTCTGCAATGAAGGCTATATAGAAAATAGATATAAAAGTTGAGAGTATTTGAGAAACAAGACATAATATATGAGTATAACATAAGAGGTTTCCTAATATCTTTTCCCAATCCACCACAACTTCACTGAACACAAGCCTGTGACGGGCAAAATAGAAGGTAACTCAAGAGTTGGACAGTGTGCGCGACCCACCAGATAGCTCGAACCCATTGGACGAACATTGATTCCAAATCCTTTGGCATGCAAGCACCACATCACTCCCCCACCATCCACATGGAAGATGCTCTATAGAGTCGATTTCAGATTCACAAAAAGGGCAAAGGAAACTATCAGGATCAATAATATTCCTCTTCAGTAATAATTCCTCAATACAAATCCCGTGATGAAAAGAAGTGATAAAACCTTTCAACCTTTGGCGGAGCTATTAAATATACAGGTTTAGGAGGAGAGGAATTGAGGCCATCAATCCTTATGATTTGACTGAATAAAAACCATGCTTTTTTTGGTAGCAATAGAAAAAGTGTAGGAAACAACTCCTTTAGAACACCACAACTAGCTCAGCCATTTGTCATACCAAAAGCGACAATTCTTACGATTACCAAGATCGAAGCATATAGCCTCCCTTAGCACACATCCATAAACAGGGATAAGACCCGCATTTACTATGTTGTTCCGGACAGGAGATGCTAGGTTGCTGTTAAAAGTAGGATAGGATTCAGAAGTAACTTACCTGGCATTGATCTCCTTGATAAGACTTGTCCACCGCAAGGAAGAGAAAGGATCCTGTACGGATGAAATGAATCTCTACATCCACTTGAGGAGTAAACATTGATTTTTGGCAAGGATGGACTCAATACCCAAACCTCCCATATTTCTGGCCCTTACTATTTTCTCCCAAGCCACCATACACATTTTCTTGCTGTTGGCATTATGCCACTCCACTTTAATCCAAACAAGCTTCTTAGCCACTCCCACATGAATTTTAAAACACAGAAAGATAGTATAAAGGCAAACTACACAAAACAGAGCGCAACAAGTAATCCTTCCCCCTCATAACAAGTATATATTTGCTCTTCGCCAACTTGCATCTGCGTCAAAAGAACCTAAAGTTGCATATGCGTGGATCTTTCTTTGACAAAACAGGACTAGTTGAAAGAGATATGACATGCATTGAATGGCCGAATGAATGCCAATTAAAAAGCTATACATACCATGGCAATTCACTAAACTTTAGTGGGAAATATTACGGCACATGGTTCACAAGATTCAAATTTACCAATGAATAAACAGTGAAGTTACCAAATCCCTGATGGTTCACCGGCCTGACTATGTTCTTTATTAATACTAACAACGAATCGGTTAGCATCCAAAAAAAATAGTTCACTGGCTATATATGCTGAAATTCACAGGCAGATTTTTCTGTTGCTGATGGTACATTGTTGCAGAAGACATGAATACATGTAAGAAAAGCAATAACACTGGACAACAAAGATGATAAGAGAGATGTTATTACCCCCATCAAGAAACCATCTAATCTATTTAGTTTTGCATAATATCTCCTTTGCTGTTTCCTATCTCAGAATAGTATAACAATGGAAGAAAAAAAAAACGACACTGAAATTTACTGCGCGATTGCATGATGCGGGTGTAGAGAAATTGGTGAAGGCCACTCTGGTATTACAAACTGCTTGACATTGTCGGTTACCCTAAACTCAGAAGTCCCCAATGGTTTCACTTGTTTAGTCTGGAAATTGCATGATAAAATCCTACGAAGATCGAAACGGTGGCTGTAATGATAAAAGTAGACCGTATCCTTATCACTTCGGTCCAAACCCAAAATCTGTATATCTGGCCCCTGGTCATTGTATATCTGACCTGGCAAAGGGTCGCTGTGAGCCATGATGAGATCTTCAAAGAAGATGTGATGCTTCATGCTCCACTCTCCTTTCTCAAAGTCTTCTAACTGCCAGACCTTGAAATATCCAGTGCCACCACCAAGGTCCTGCCTGTCATACGTCAACTGTTGTAATAATTGTAAAGATCCATCGCAAACCCCGAAAACCATATGATCGACGAAGTGTCCGTTAAGCCCGTTAATTATATGGCATTCCAAGGGATTATAAGCCACAATGGTATCATCAAAATCATTTACAGCGAACAATCTGCCATTCCAGGTAATCAGATTCTGCGCACTATGGCTCACAAGATGAATCCACAAATCGAATGCCATGTTGAATGGATGTGGTACCTCCTTCACATCCCATTTGTTTGTTTCCGAAGAAAATACCTCCGCTATGAAAGTTGTAGAACCCCAGGCTCCAGACTCTGTTCTTTCAGGTCCAGGATGTATTCGCACCACTCTGTAATTGTTGTCATTACAGACCACCAAACCTACAGCAACCTGTTTAAGGTAGTGGTAATTGGTAGGGAAAGGTGGGAGAGCGACCCATTGCCTGGTGAGAGGGTTGCATATGTAGTACACTCTCTGCTTCATATCTACTGGTAGGGTTGAGTGACACAAGAGCAAGCCATTATCTGTTGCAGCAATGCCAACATGTGCCCCTCTTCCTCTCCCATTCTCTCGACGCCTGAAACAAGGCAGAAATCCTAAATTAAATCTTCTAGATTGGAAAAGTGGATGACTGGAATCATCCACGTTGAGAATGTGGTGGTCGCATCCTCCGCCTCTAATCGAAAAGTTGGCGACGAGGGTAAAGGGTAGTGGTTCTTTAGGATTGGGATGAAGGACTATATGGAGTTCCTTCCAGCGCTTGACAAAAATGGGGCTAGAGATCAGAGATCGCCATCTCTTAGACACCAATTTATATTGGAAGGCAAGTTCTGGAGTAGGGGTTCCTTGAACAAGGATTTCAAGCAGCAAAGCATCATCTAGAACATGTATAGAAGAGGAAGATAGCACAGTCGGGCGATCAGGTATAGGAGAAGATTTGTCCATCTCCATCCTGAGGTGGCCTTGATGATGCAACTCGATGCCGTATCACTTGATCACACAGTTGCGGCTACTCTTGGTTATCTAAAACCCTAAAAAAAAGATTGCCTGATTATGTGCACACAACAGTGTAAATTAAGGTTAGGAATATATAGTACTACCAAATCTAGTATTGATGCTATCTGAACAAACCTTGAAGGGAAGATATCGACAATAATCAACAATAATCGGTATTGGGTGATTGCCCAAAACAATGGCCAGATACATTATGAAATTAATACCACTTCCACCCTTGATTATTTCCTCTTTTTTTTTTTTTTGGCAAGGAGATAATCTGATGGTAAATACTAAATATATGCATTCAAAATCTAATTTATGCTTTCCAATTGGCAAAGTCAAATGGCGTGTTGACTGGTAACATCTTACGAGTTTAATGGCGAGTTAACACGTTATAAAGATCGCATCTTAATAAAATCGTAATTTAATGGCGAGTTTACTAGATAAGGAGCAACTTACTGGATAAACTCGGTAAAATTGCATTGGGTATCTATCTTGTTTTATTTTCCGGACAAATGGTTTTCTCAATTAATTAATCGATACGTGATCGTAAATTTATTTTTTTTTTTCCAGATTTTATTACAAATTGACCCCATTCAAAGTTCCGTACAAGTACAGCTGTGGGCTTTTTTATATTATTTCAGACCAAGACCTTATTTTTCAGATAAATAAACTTTAATTTATGGACTTGACATCATAAAATACATACTTTTTGTCTTTTATATTTCAATTATACATTGGATTACTAAAATAACAATAATTTCTGAACTCTTAAGAGTTTACGATTCGATTGTACCATTGGATTTTGTGATGCCTAAAACGAGTCAAGGTAGAAATGCGTTTTTAACAGCCTCTGGCAGAGCCAAGCAACCCGAAATTGACTTTATAAAAAATCTAGCAATATAAGGATTTTTTTGACCTTTGCCTTTTTGTTTTTCCTACTGGACTTCCTGTAGCACCCAAATTTCCTTATGAAACCTATAGCTACAAGAGGGAAAAAAAAAAATTCGGAAAAAAGAGGCTATACGCTACTGGTAAAAATATCCACATGGTAAGTCAATGCATCCAAAATCTGATTTATGCTCCAATTGGCAAAGTAACCCGCAATTGACTTTATAAAAATATCTACCAATATAAGGATGTTTTGGCCTGGGCATTTGTTCTATCCTACTGGACTTTCTATAGCCGCTAACGTTCCTTAATTATCAAAGTTTTAAGGGGGAAAAAAATTGTAATGCGTTTGTTTTGCTAGCTAGCACTATTGAGAATGTTTCCAATTCCAAAATTATGTTTCTACTACCAAAAGGCAGTATTGATTCAATCATCACAAAATGGAAACGCGGCAGCTGTCTATACTGATTTATCACACAATTTGTCTTCCATTTAGGCACCTACCTTCCTGGATGAGAAATTTGATCAGAAAAAGGATGTTTTTAGAAACTTCAAAAACCATCAGCACCCGTGGCAGACTTTGATGGAAATAGGGGAAATTTGGTGTTTGTGTTATGTGTTGTGTTTAAGAAAAAAAGACACTAATATCATGTTACGAATTATTACATGTTTAATATATAAACAATACATGCACAGCAGAAATATTGAATAAGGAAGAAAACTTATCTCTTTGTTTGGAGCCAAGATCTTCATGTTCCTCTGTGTCGTTGTGTTGATCGTGGGTATGATTACAAGAAAAATACCCTAATACCACAACCTAGATGCCCTATAGTGTATGAAGAAGTGTTTTAGTGTTACAAAACACTTAGAGAGTATTCTGCTTGTTGTGTGTTTTTTTGTGTGTTGAGGAGCAACTTCCTCCTTGGTTTTTATAGGAAGGAGGAGCACAAATTCTCATTAGATTATTGCTGTCCATTATAATTAGTGGTTGTTATAGTGTCCACCACTATAATTATCCATTAATGGGTGGATTATAGTGTCTACCACTATTAGATTAGTGGGTGAATCATAGTGTCTTCCACCCAAAAATCATCATCTCTCACTCACACATAAAGGAAAATGCTCATGAACATAATCATGAGATCCTCATAATGGAAACAACATCCTCAACTCTCACTCGATGAACACATCCATCTACATCTTCAAAACATTTCATACGGGCAAATAGGTCGTGCGACCAACTTACCAGTAAGAGCTCTTTATTGTACATCTGTTAGGAGTGTACAATAGCTCAAGTAGAGAACTATATTGTAAATCTGTTAAGAATATACAGTAGTTCAAGTAGAGTAAGTATGTAAGCTCCCCAGATACATTTAGTTGCATTTAAGAGAAACACAGATCCCAATTCTCTATATGTATTCACAATTATGTTTTACTGAAAAACATAAGTGGCCACATTGCGAACACAAAGAAAAATGCAACACTCATTGATCTTCCCTTTTACTCAAAACTCTACATCTTAGCTCAGCTGCTTTTCTGACATATCCCGTTTAGGCCGAATCACTCATGGCCATTCAGATACAGCCAAGATAGCAACACCAAACTAAGGTTTCAAGTAGTAGTAAAAGGTCTATAAGGGCGCTTGTGAGGAATTTTTAATAATTTCTCAAGGCTCACACAGTAAGGAAATGAGATCATATTCCTACTCCTTAATCGGTCACAAAGCACACATGGCATGAATTCATGTGCCACAGTATTTTCTCCATCTCTTAGTGGAGTATATGTCATTAATAATACTGTGTAGGTAATAGTTCAAACACACCTAGTGTTTAACTTGGGTCCACCACTCTACCATTTTCCAACAGAACCCTACCTACCCTTTGAACAGACAAGATAAAACATTACTTCGTTTTATCTTCGGTTAATCATGACTAAACTCATCTTGACCAATATCAAGGCGACAATATGCTTTAAGTCAGGCTCTTACAGAATAAGTACTCAACTTATTCTTGACTTAAAACTGTCTTGCCCCTATGACCCACCTAGTCATAGAGATGGTTACTCGTGTGAGAGAGCTAACCTGACTGTTAAACATACCTTTTGATGAGCTTGGCACTAAGCCTCTCATCCCTTCATATGCACCCAGCATATGTCCACACATGTACATAACATGTATTTTGTACATATGAACGTTTACACAAAACGGCACTGTATAAATCCAATGATTTATTGTGAATATAAAGTTAAGGGGAAGAACAATAATAGAGAATATTGTATTTAATTCCTACTAAAATTATTTGCTCCATTTGACTAACAAATGAGTCTTTCCAAAATAGGTTTGGTGACTTTGTACCAACATATCACCAGCAGGAATATACTTTACATTCACTTCCTTTATGTGAAATATCAATGTGTTTCTATCTTGTCATAGTGCCACCAATTCCTCCCATAGGAATATCACTGCATGATTATCATAATAGATAATCAATAAGGGAACCATGTCACATGCATTATCCCTAATGACTAAACTATTTTAGCCATATAGTTTTGTACAATTGATGATAGAATTATAAATTCAATTCCTATAATTGATAAGACCATGTTTGACAAGATGGTATGACTACATATAGTCCAAGATCACCACTATAGTCAACATGCATATAAGTTTTGAAGCAGAACTTATCTCTTGAAAGCTTATAATATAGTTTATCATACTCTGAAATACCAAGGTATTTCCTTGACTGTCATCTAATAGTCATATCCAAGATTGAGTTGGTAACTATTTACCATTTCAACAAGATAACAAATATCTTGTCTGGTATACAATAAAGTATATACTAGACTCTCATGACATTAGAAGAAGGCACAATTGCCAAACATTATTTGAGTTTGATAACACTATTGTTGGCTCAGGTTATTGCCCTCGGCAATAACTGTATCTATAGGCTTAGAGTCATGCATACAAAAATCCAAGGATCATGATCCTGAAAGTGTACGCAATTCCCCCTCTATGTCCTACGTTTCCAAAAATGAAGGACAACTAAGAGTATAGATACAAGGAAATTCTTATAATTTCCAGCGAACAACGTGACATGGACGTAAGGTAATAGAGTCACTTATGACTAGTTGATCTCGATATATAATGGTCATCATCTATCATTACAAAAATGAAGATGTCTTGGTTACACAAAACCTTAAAAACCATTATGTAAAAGAATTACAGATTCCACAAATGGACCTAAATAGGCAATACACGAAGTATCCTTGCCCTTTTACAGCAAAAATCCACAGTTTGTTGCATGTAAATTTCCTTTTAATTTTCCACTAAGGAAAGATAATTCTTGCATCCACTTGATGTAATTAGAGATCAAAAATATCCATTGGCTCATCAGCACTTAGCATGGTTTGGAGAACCCATTTGTTCCTAAAAGCCTTACATCTTTTACCAACACTCAATTTTTTTATTGCATGAAGTACAACTCACGTTGTCATAATCCATTCATTATTAGTCTTATAAGAAACAATCTTTTAAGTTCCCCTCTACAAAAAGAGGTTACACTTTGAGAGCCTTTTGGTACTCTTGATCAGTACCAACGATCTAAAGTGTCGTCTCGGTTCCATACCGTGACCACTTTTCGAGGTATTGGATTTAATAAACCAAATTCATTGTAATCCAATTTGCTCCCACTATGATCAAGATTCTGCTGAACTCATCAATAATCAATTGATTTATCCTAATGCATTACTCTTGATCACATATCTCACATAGAGATCAATTGTTTCCTATATTGACTTTTCTTAAAAAAAAATATTTTTCCAAGAACATTTTGGAGGGCATCAGATTACCATAAACCTGATCAGTTTTAGAAGAATCAAATTTTTCTCTCCATAACAACATTTGTTGTGGAGTTTTGAGATTAGTTAACTATTCAACTAATCCTACTTCATCACTTATTTATATGAACCAATCATACAAATATCATGGCTCAACCCAACTCCTTTGATACAACTATCAAGCTAATTTTCCACATGGTTCATAAACCGTCAATGGCACTTAATAGCCCAAGACTTATAGAAAATTGATGAGAGTGATGAAATAGTAGGCAACATGCCTTGCCCTCACATTTAATTTGACCACATATGTCAAAATGGATTAATTGCAAATTATATTTTGCTCTATAGTGTAAATCGGAATGATTACCTTGTCACCTTCCCCTCAGGAAAGAACTCACACAAATGAAGTTTGGTCTTGAAAATGAACCCATCAAGCCCGCATTAACGAGACGGTTCATTCTTTATTGATCCGTATGATCAAAAATAGAATGACATACATTCACATAATCATTCACATAGAATGAAGATATAAATAAGGGAAAGTCCGAAACTATTTGAAACATATTCATTATCCAGAAAAACAAGATAAACATACCAAAAAACATACCCATAAAGGTTAGTACACTAGGACAAATCTACTCCCACTAGATACAAGGTTTGTCATGTTCGATGAATAAAATATATATCATGTAGGTTTAGGATTTTGACCGTTACACAACCAGTCTAGTCCTTTAACTTTCTCATGAGAGTCAGTTTCCTACATGAACTTACTTTGATTCAACCGATATTTGTTGACAATTGTATATAAGTGATCCTGGATCATTTATTACACAATTTGTGGATACTGAATCAACTATCCAATTGATAATTGATTCAAGTAACAAACAGTACCAAACTGTCTGTATTTTAAGAAAGACATACCTTCTTAAAAGTGATGCACAAAGCACAAAAAAATACATTTATTATCCACAATTAAAGCACTCAGCTTTATCTTGTTTCTAGCATCTGGATAAGTAGAAACTTTTTTTTTTCATTATCACAATTAAATTTATTTTGAGCATTCTTTGATTTTTACCACTGTTGTCAAAAAGACTTATACTTAGGAATTAGTACTATTACCAATATAAGTATTTTCAGCCACAAAGGCACTTTTTTTAGTAGTCCTATTGGGCACCCACAGGTGTCCCACATCTTACTCAATAATGACAAATAACATTGTCAGAAGTAGTGGTAAAAATAAATGACAGTTGGAACATCTTTTTTCCTTACCAAGTAGGTGACCATTATCACTTATTACTGTCTAAGTTTGGTTAAAGATACACTGCCAAACTTAATTTTAAAGGTAGTCCAAAAGT
The DNA here is from genome assembly GCA_028386065.3 of Turnera subulata. NCBI lineage: Eukaryota > Viridiplantae > Streptophyta > Magnoliopsida > Malpighiales > Passifloraceae > Turnera > Turnera subulata. The sequence continues at coordinate 9,659 of JAKUCV010002734.1, read as the reverse complement.
TACAAAAATTTTGGATCCTGATTGCCACACACATAGTGTAGGAAAGAATTACTCTCTCTTGCCCACAAGCTAGAGGTTTTTCTCCACCTTTTTAGGCTCACCCTTTATGGTTTTTTCGAGCATAAAATATCACATTAATCCAACATATTGGATTTTTATGCATTCAAAACATTACAAATACCATCATAAAAAATTTCTCAACTTATGAGGTTTAATGATGATATTATTTATTACAAAAGTCAATAATAAACTATAACACATTGCATTAAAGTCAAATAAAATCACATAAGTCCACAGAGGATACCACATCATATATACAAAAATAACTCATGCTTTATACAATAAATAAAATAAATAGCCAATATCCTTCTAAGAAATCGAAAACCCATCAAAGTGCATCATCATTCATGCCTAAAAGAATAATTAACTATTGCATAATATTCAGCAGTATAAAGGCATTTTAACTCCCACTAGGAATTAAAAAAAAAACTAAATTTTCCTTACGTGAGAGATAGATAATTAACTCATAATTATCTAATTTTATTGAGAGCATTTATTTTATTCTAAACATCAACACTTAGTTAAATTCAAAAATAAAATTAGCTATCAATTTATATTAAAGAGAATTTATTCTCCAATAGATAATTAACGAATAATTATCTAGTATTATTAAGTGCACACAATTTATTAAAGGAGATAACAAAGAGTTATATCCCCAAACGACAATAGCAACTAATGAATTATTAAAGAAACTCATTCTTTAACAAAACCAAAAATAGATAATTAACATATAATTATCTCGAGAGTAATTATTATTTTATTTAATGTCTAACACATAATTAAACTTAAATAAAACTAACAATTAATAATTTATTAAAAAAACATTCTTTAATAATTTATTTTCATAAACCAGATAATTAACAAATAATTATCTAAATTTCATTGAAGGCACTTAATTAATTTTTTATTTATCATCTAACACATAGTTAGATTAAAACAAAACAATTAATCATATTAAAGAAACTTATTCTTTAAAATATTATTTTTCACAAACTAGATAATTAACATATAATTATCTAACATGATTGACTTTATTTTATTTAAAAAATAACAACCAACCATAAATTTAAAGAAACTTATTCCTTTTAAAAAAATATTTTATACATACTAGACAATTAACATATAATTATCTAATACAATTGATTGTATTTAATTTCTTAACCACCTAACACATAGTTAGACTAAGAAAAATATTCAATCATAAATTAAAGAAACAAATCCTCTAATTTATTTTGTATAAAATAACTATTGTGAATAATATACAGCCCATACACTTGAACCATAAACTTAAGACACTTAATAGTCCAATCCATTTAGATTTAAAGATTCAACCAACTGCCGACAACAGTACCATTTCCCTTTTTTTATCCCTTTTTTTTAATAGATATATATACAATATCTATCCCTTTCTTTCACAGAGATAGAGAAGGAACCAAAAATACCAAACCACGCGTTAATAAAAAACGGGAACAGACCACCGTCGCCGCTCCCAATTTCGCCGCTGTGGGTCGTGAACCACCATAATCCGGCGCTCTTGGGTTCGAGTCGCGAGCCACAACCCACAAGGGGAGGACCGGCTACCGTCGCAACCACCGTCGAGGCCAGCCACGAAGTGAGGCGTCCACGCAGCCACGAAGGCCGCCGCATGCAGGTGCTCCCACCGGAACCGCCGTTGCCGGGAGAAACCAGAGCAGGAGCAGCACACCACTAAGGTCGGCGCCCCCTTCGGTCTTCCCGCCCGCCGTCGCCTCGCCAAGCGCCTCTGTCCGGTTGTGGTGACGAACACCATAAGCGTTCCTCCGCCTCTTTTCGCCCGTCGCAGGAGAAGATGAAGAGGGAGAGGGAGTAACGAGCACAGAGCCCGTGTATCCCCTGCCTTGCCTCGCCGCATCACCGCCCGAAGCCGACCACTGCAGGACACTGCTCGCTTCTCTTCCGTGGTCTCAGGATGGGTTTTCGGATATGAGACTCTCTCTCAATTAATTGCACATGTTGGTTGATTCACAGAGAATTACCAATTCGTTTTGCACAAAGAAAATGAAACAATTTCAGATTAATTAAATAAATTAATCATTTGTGGCTGCATGTGTTTGTGAGTTCATAAATGGGTCTAAATTTCTTGGTGGTTTTGTAATACACACAAACACTCATCATTCTTTGCACATAGAAAAAAAAACAAACAGATTGTTTTATTTCGCAGTGTCAATAATCATAAATGGATTTTGATTATGCATGCATATTAATCACATACATTAAATGGGCATACAAGTATTGAAAGGAATTTCCGTTTCCAGAGGAAGCAATTTATTCCACTAGTCTGATTCTTAATGTTTACACAAAACAGGTCATCAAACTGGGAATAAGAACACATGCTCCGCTACCAATGTTAGGAATTATTACATGTTTAATACATAAACAATACATGCATAGCGGAAATATTGAATAAGGAAGAAAACTTATCTCGTTGTTTGGAGCCAAGGTCTTCATGTTCCTCTGTGTCGTTGTGTTGATCGTGGGTATGATTACAAGAAAAATACCCTAATACCACAACCTAGATGCCCTATAGTGTATGAAGAAGTGTTTTAGTGTTACAAAACACTTAGAGAGTATTCTGCTTGTTGTGTGTTTTTTGTGTGTTGAGGAGCAGCTTCCTCCTTGGTTTTTATAGGAAGGAGGAGCACAAATCCTCATTAGATTATTACTGTCCATTATAATTAGTGGTTGTTATAGTGTCCACCACTATAATTATCCATTAGTGGGTGGATTATAGTGTCTACCACTATTAGATTAGTGGGTGAATCATAGTGTCTTCCACCCAAAAATCATCAATCGACGTGATGTATTAATTATTAGGCAGGGATTGGCCGTAAATATCATATGGAACTCTCTAGTGTGTGTTTAGAAGGAAAGTATAACCGCAATTTCTGGTGCTCAAAAAATTAAACCTCGTCAGGTACAGTACAGTCTCTCTTCCTTCAAAGTAAAGAGAAACAAAAACACGCAAACACTAACTAATACTCCAGAGAGAGATGCCATATAATTAAACCATATTGTTTATTGGCTATTCTCTATTCTTCAGTTTTCATTACAAGACTACGCAAAATATGTTCTGTTGGAAAGGGATTTTTTGTTCTTTCGAGGACGGTAGTATTTGCTTACAATCCCTTCCAGCCATACATGCCATATAATTAACAAGCCTAGAACAGAATGGTGGTATGAAATGGTTCTTGGGGTATGCCATGGCTCTTTATCAAGGTTATTGCAACATTGTCCCCGTGATGGCTCGTATATGGGCTCGGACGTTATTGGCCTAGTAATTTTCAGAATATGGCAACTGGAAGAGTATGAAAGAGGAGAATCGGGCCTCAAGAATGAGATCTTCTTGAAAGAGTTCGCCATGGACGGGAATGAGCATTTGCAACATGAGATGTACTATGATCGCCGAGAAACTCCTATAATGATCCGATTTTATCAAGCAAATTGGAGACAGAAGAAGTAAAACCGGTAGACAGTACAAGTTACACTAAAAGATTGCCTTCTTTTGGAATAAGGTGTCCTAACAGGTGGGATTAGTTTAACGTCTTTCGCTTTGTAATACCGGAGTGGCCTACACCACTTCCTCTAGTCCCACATAATGCCAATTCTCCCAAGTGAATCACGGGGCTGTATTTAGCCCATTTTTCATATTGTTTTAAGTTAATCTTGGTTTCGGCTAATCAATTACCACATATTTGCATTGTTAATTTGATACATTGCATACACTCTTCTTTGGTATCGATCATGTTCGATAGCATATTCACATTGGAACAAGGTGATATGCTATAGCGCATCAAAAAGGAAAAAGAAAAAGGTGATATGCATTATGTATAATTACGTGGGAATTATTGAGTTAACTATTAACAGAAGTTTTATTGATTATCATTTGCGAAATTATATGCCACTTTTGATATGATGCATATATTGACTTGGTGTGATATTTTCTTGTCTCATCTTGACTTTTATGTACAATTTTTCTTTTCCTTATTTGTTTAATTATGCCTGCTGCAACAATTTTTGATACTGCCGCTCTTAATCTTTTTTTGCAATCACCATCAGCAATTCTTTGCAGTGTCGGGAACAGCATGGCCACGGTCACATCAGGGACAACTCTTTATTGACCAGAAAATGTTTCAAATCTCTTTTATCAAGAAAATCTTTTTGTCGTTTTTGTTATGATTTCTTATGCAAATATTTGCCATAATGTCTCCTAGCGTTAGGGTAGCCATGACATATAGCTCTGGATGGAATTATCAACGGATTTGTCCAATGAAAAACTTCATTGGTATCTTCCAGTTTGTCGAACAAATCAAGATGCTGAAGTTGCAATCTTTGATTTTGCTAGCAATGATTTAATTTCAATTATTGACATCACATTGTTAAGTTCTCCATCACATTAGTTAATGCTTATTATTATCTGATTAAAGTGTTTTTCTTTTCTGGTCCTGTTCTACGAAAAAACGGAGCATCAGGTGTTGAGATGGGAAATTTCGAAGAAGTTGGGCCATTGGATTCCAATCTGAAACCGAGAAATTCAACATGGCTGAGAATGGCTGATCTCTTGTTTGTGGTAATTAATTTTGTTCTTGTTTCTTTTACTTGAAAGTTTCAGAAATCAAATTTTAAAACACGAACAGGTTCCTTATATTATATATGTTGTTATTCTCCTATATGTGATGTCCAGGACAATCCAGTTGGGACAGGGTACAATTATGTGGAGGATTTGAATGCCAACTTGTTTCTGAAGAAAGACGAAGTGGCTGCAATCGATTTAACTGCCTTGCTCAAGGAGCTATTTAACAAGAAAAACTGATAATGATCAAGTTCTGCAAAAGCCTCCTTAAGCTTGGAGATAGGCATGGGCGATCTTTAACACACCAAAAATACTACTCTGCAGCCAGGCCAATGACTAGTCGAGGGGAATGTAAGCCTGCTGTGGATTTTCTGTGAGGTATGTGGTGGGAGGCACGAGCCTAGGTTGTTCTTCTTGGGATGCAGAGATCCTAACAGCGTCAGCGAAGGGAGCCATGAGATCCCCCACACGAGGTCTCTGGGCTGCAGAGGGAGCCATCGATGGACATGGAGCTGATGTTGCGGATAGTGTTTCTCGGAGTGGAGGCTGTTTTCAAGTAGCGGACGAGAGCAAATCTATAGAAACCAAGGTTATAAAACCCGGCCCGGCCATAAACCCGGCTTGGGCTCCGGGTCACGGGTTAAGAGGTTCAACCGGGGTAACCGGGGTCCGACCGGTTTTAATTAAATATATATTAAAATTACATTAATAATATATCTGGAAGAAAAAAATTTTGAAAACCAAAAACTGTTCGCATAAAAAAAAATCCACTCAAAGATTATTAAAGCATATAATCACACTTTGAAACTAAGGCACAAAAGTATAACTAATTAAATTAGCAAAGCATAAAAGAGTTTAATTAAATGAGCAAAGCATAAAGAGTTTCTACTAATAAAAGCTTTGGTTCTGGCCTTTTGTCAAACAGGTGGCGTGCTAAACCCACAATGCCTTAATTTCACCAAACCACACCCTAACAAAGTAAACTACAACCCAAAGCCTCTAAATTCTCCAATCGAAACAAACTTCTTTTAAAGCAAAGTCAAAAACACACACTCCATCAACATTAACAAACAAGTAAGAAAGAAGAAAAAATTAAAAAAAAAATGAACCAGGTTCGTGAAGACGATCGGCGACGGGCTCTTGGGGGATTTGGCGTTACTGGTGAGTCTATTGGACGAGGAATGGACGGCGAGGGATTCATCCAGGCGATACCTGCTTGTGGTGGCGGCATAGGAGGGAAAGAGGAGGGAGGAGGAGAGGAGGAAGAGAGGAGAAGGCGAGGGAGGAGGTGAGG
>JAKUCV010002733.1:0-21704 GCA_028386065.3 Turnera subulata | reverse complement strand
ACAACTTTGCAAATGTGTCTCTATCCATCCTTAAATTCCAAATGCAATATTGATCATTGGCTCTAGTAATCTCATCTATTTTCTCTTTCCTAGTTTCTAAGGTGACCAATGACCTATCATATAAATCTTGCCTCTCCAAATACTTATTCACTTTATTGTAATACCATAAGAATAACATTGCCCTCATCTTCCTTCTACGGCAGCGGCGGCGCTGCTTCATATGCCACCACCACAACAGCATGTCCTCCTCCAATTCTTCATCCTCATCCTCTTCCCGCTGCCTATTCTCCATGCTCATGTCTATATGCAAAAATGCAAACACAAATTCGTACACAACCTTCAACGACAACAAACATTTGCAAGTTTGACACACCATGCAAGCAACCACTTTTTACAGCATATAGTATGTAATCAATATACACATTGCAGTGAAAACTAACCTTGAGAATCCAAATAGATGCTAAGAGTGTGAGGAGGGGCAACTTTAGCTCTGGGTCCTGCAAATGCAGCTGAAAATGCATTCATTATCATCAGCATATAGCTACCGAATGAAAAACTTGAATTGATCATTTCTAGTATGCATTAACCTGATTCACTATAGCAAGCAGAAAAGGAAGAAAGTAAACTCATCCCACTTACTTTTGGTTTTTGTTACACAATATATATTAACAGGCATACTTCACACTAATTATTTTAATCAATTAGCTATCCCATGGTTCTAGACTTTTAGAACAATTTTTTTGGGCAATTTAATAATAGTAGTATTATCATTTTAAAGAAACCACATATAGATATCCATTGTAATTAGTAGATTAGGTTAGCATATGGTGAACAACATATGCATATAGGTGGTAAGTTAAATCCTTTTTCTATCTCATGACATTTTCCTTGCACAAAACTAATATCATTAAAAAACATCTACCATAGGCCCATAACATTCGTAAGAATGAAAATAAAAGAATATTAAACTTCACCTTCACATTTCCTTAAAAAAAAAAACTTCACCTTCACATGGTAATAGCAGTACATATCAAGTAAAACTGTTATATTATACTTTGATACGGAGGTGAAAATTTGTCCAATGCTTAGCACACATACTTCCATGCAAGAAATAGGAAAGAAATGATTTAAAAAGAACGTCCGAACATGCTATAGAAAACGTAACATGCTGAGCATATGCTACACCACTATACAGGTTAACGAATCTCATAATCTTTTTTTAAAAAGAACACTCAAATCTATAATACCATGGCCTTAAATGGCTTCCGCCAACCATATTTCAACAAATTAAGAACTTAGAGAAGAAAGAACACCGTTGAAATTTGAAGAGTAAAAAGGAAGTAACATGTAAAGGAATCAGAATTAGCCTTTCCTTTTTGTTGCTTTTCTTAAAGCTTTTTTTTTATAATATGAGGGAGGGAGAGAGAGATCATGAGATTAGTGAAGAGAGCATAAAAAGAAATACACTAAAAGCCAAAATAGCAGGCGCCAAAGGGCTAATTAAATTTACAAAGAACAATTACAGTCGCCTTAATCCCCCTCTAATCCAACATTTCCATCCACATTACAACAAATTATACATGTTTGCAATAATTATACGACTAAAAACTTTGAACTCATCAATTCCTTCAGTTCCATTAGCCAAGTATAACAATAAGGAGTCCAAAAGTCAGCAAGCATTAACAATAAGAAGGTGAAAAAGAAAGGAAACGACATAAAACTATATCAACACTTCCACACGGTTCTGATCTTACAATCACAAGAAAAGATTGGAGCAGGTTCTTCCCCAAAATGAATGCTTCCTTCTTATTCTCCAATTTTCATATAAAGTGAAATATATAATCTCAATGCATAAATGATTGCAAAAATCTTTCATTTAAATATTTACTTGCACAAGTATCTTACAATCACAAGAAAGCATGTTAACTCAAGTTACAATGATCATTTCTAGTTTACATATGGCAATCAACATAGCGAAAAAGAAGCAGAGAAGGGTTCAAACTTAATTTTCTCTCCTCCCTAGTTCACAGATGAAGAAGAATGAAGGAAAGAACCATTACAGAGAGGTGGGCAGTGCATAGCCGAATAACACTTCCAACCTGTGTTTGGACAACCCTCAAGGCCTGTGTTTAGAACAAAGCAAATATTACCAGTTCAGTGATAAATTGTACCCAAATTAACGGCTAATTGTGGATTTGCAGGAATGGAGTTTGGAGGCAGAATTGGGGGTTTCTGATTTTAATCGGTAGTGAGGGTGAGAGGAAGAGGAAGACAGGTGAGGGGAAATCGAAAACAACCCGAATCATCATGAGGAGGGCACTTAGTTTTTACCTTGAGCACCGGAGATCAGCAACCCCGTCGAGCCCCCCGAACTTCAATCCACCTTCAATTCACCTACACAACTGAAAAAGATGGGGAATTAGTGATGAATCCAAGTTAAATGAACGATAACATCATCTTAATGCAGCTTTGTAGCCCTAATGCTTCTTCAATTAACGGAAGTGAAAATTAGGGTTCTTGGGGGTTGATTTGGGGCTTTAGATTTTAACACGAATTTGATGAGTAGGAGGAAGAAGAAATGATAGAGAAGAGGAAGAAGCAAGTTTAGGCACATGATTTGATGCAAAAAACACACAAGCACGCTTCAGATGTCCATTGATCGGGGTTAAGAAGAAGAGAAGAAGAAGAAGATAGAGAGGAGCAGCAGCAGACCTGGGAGGAGGAAGAGAGAGTGTCGGGCTCGATTCCACCTCTCCAAAACGAGAAAAGAAAGATTTTATACAAGCGAGGGTAAAATGGGATTAATGAAATGTTGGCAGGGACACGCCCGTCACACATTTTCAATCCCTGTCCCAGGTTTTCAATCCCGGCCTCCTGGGGTGGGATGAAAATCCGGGATTGGAGGCATCAATCCCGAGTTCGCGAGATTGTATCCTAGCCCGTTCACGAACCCGCCCTCAAAAAATGCTCAGCCAAACAGCGAGTTCGGGATCAATCCCGATCCCGTACGCCGAAATCCACGATCCAAACAGGCACTTAAAGGGCAGGAATTGGGCACGGCATGCTACCAGTTTTAAGATGTTTTCTCGATCAATTGATGATCTTGTAAGAACTCATGCGTCATTGTCTCATTTCAGGGTTTTGATAATGACAAACCAACCATAGCTCAATTGATGACAACCTTGAAGCAAAAAGAAACCAATCAAAGGAGCAAAAGTCTAAAGAGAAATGAGCACAAGGATTGAAGCAACAAGGATGAAGAATTATAGGAACTATCTATATGAACTCCTTGTAAATGGTAACTCAAAACTTCCAAGTTATTAGCTCAAAACAAAACAAAAGTTACTCATGCATTTCATAGCATGCTTTCAGTCATAAAATTGATTTTTGAGTCCTAAACATCGATGTTCCCTGTCCAAACATCGATGTTATTTGCCTTGAAACAAATCAAACAAGGCTCAAGAACATCAATGTTGTGTCCACAACATCGATGTTGGCTTACACAACATCGATGTTATGATATTTGTTTTCAAAATGGTTTTGCCGCAGCATTTAAACATCGATGTTGCCTCCTCCAACATCGATGTTCTTAACAAATCAACTTCATCATTTTTTTTGCGAAGCACCAAAACATCGATGTTGTCTATGAAAACATCGATGTTGATCAAACAAACATCGATGTTTTAGTAGCCGTTGGCTTAATTATTCAAATCCAATGGACAAACATCAATGTTGTGACCCCCAACATCGATGTTGTGCCGTTGGAATCAAACAACTTTTTCCACCAAGCATGCTATCTTGTCTAAAAGGTTTCAGAACTTGTCCCCAACGACCATATGAGTTTTTCAAGCTATAAATAGAGGCTTTAAACCTCTATTTCAACAGATTTTCCCATCATACATTCAAGCATTTATTTGAAAATCATTCAATCAATTTTTGAGCTAATATCTTGTGAGATTATTGAGTTGCTTCATTAAGCTTTCATCTGTACTCATACCCACTCTTCAAGAGAGTTTTGTTTGAGAGATTGAGAGTGTTGTAACATACTATAAGGGAGGTTTGTTCCCTTGAGAGAAGTCTTGAAGTGAGGTACCTTCAAGCAAGAGTGTTGAGATTCATGTAACTTGAACTCTCAGGTTTAGGATTCTTGTGATTAGAATTCCTAGGTTGTAAACGGTTTGTTAAGCACCCAGAAGCTTAACCTAGATAGTGAACTCTTCAAGTGAACCTTGAAGGACTGGATTAGTCACAAATTAGTTGTGTGTGAACCAGTATAAAAATCCTTGTGTCCCTCATTCTTTCTATTCCGCATTTACTTCCTGCAAATATTTTTTGTTTTAGGTCATAAGCTATTCACCCCCCCTCTAGCTTAAGCCTTCTGTGTCTAACAATTGGTAGCGGAGCCTAACTTTCTGAAAGACTTGACCGTTTGAGAGAAACTTTCCATGGCTTCTTCAAGTAATTATGCAGGACTCTTCGAAGGACAATCAACCACTCGTCCACCGCTCTTTGATGGCACTAATTACAGCTACTGGAAGGAGAGGATGAGAAGCATCCAAGTTCCTACAAATTAAGCCATCAAATGGAGGAAACGTTGTCTTTGGAGACAACAACAAAGGAAAGATGGCATTGGCTCGGTTGGTAAAAATGAATCTTCCTCCATTGATAATGTTTTACTGGTTAAAGGTCTTAAACACAATCTCTTGAGCATAAGTCAATTATGTGACAAGGGAAATCGTGTGATTTTTAATTCCAAGTCATGCACTGTAGAACGTCTTAGTGATAATAAGATCATTCTACATGGTGATAGAATTGACAACATTTATATGGTTAACTTGGAAGAGTCTTCATCAGAGTTTTCAAAATGTCTAATAAGCAAAGAAGATGATATGTGGTTATGACATCGTAGAATAGCTCACGTTAATATGAAGATGTTAAACAAATTGGTGACTCAAGACTTAGTGGTTGGTATTCCAAAGATTAAATTTGAGAAGGATTCTATATGTGATGCATGTCAAAAGGGGAAGCAAGTGAGAGCTTCGTTCAATTCCAAGAACGTTGTCTCAACATCTAGACCACTTCAACTTTTGCACATGGATCTCTTTGGTCCCTCACAAACCAAAAGCTTTGGAGGTAACTATTATGTCTTTGTAATTGTTGATGATTACACAAGATACACTTGGACCTTATTTCTTACACATAAAAGTGAAGTATTAAATGTTTTCAAGAGCTTTCTTAAGAAAGTTCAAAATGAAAAAGATTGTTCAATTGCTTGCATTAGAAGTGATCATGGAGGTGAATTCGAAAACAATCAATTTTCAAATTTTTGTGATAAACATGGCATTGAGCATAATTTCTCAGCCCCTCGGACACCACAACAAAATGGCGTTGTTGAACGCAAGAATCGGTGTCTTGAGGAAATGGCAAGAAAAATGCTCAATGAGGCTAAAATTCCTAAGTATTTCTGGGCTGATGCAGTGGGTACGGCCTGCTATGTGTTAAATCGAGCAATCATTAGGCCAATACTCATGAAAACACCCTATGAATTATACAAGGGAAGAAAGCTTAACATTTCTCATTTACGAGTATTTGGATGCAAATGTTTTGTTCATAATAATGGGAAAGACAATTTAGGAAAATTCGATGCAAAGTCTGATGAAGGCATCTTTCTCGGTTATTCATTGCGCAGCAAAGCGTATAGAGTCTTCAATAAACACACTTTAAATGTTGAAGAATCCCCTCATGTTGTGTTTGCAGAAAATGATACTCGCTTGGCAAGAAAGGACTTTTGTGATGATCTTGTAGGTACACTTGAGAAGATATCCTTGGGCAACAAAGAAGAAGAAGAGCTAAGTCACTCACCCAAAGACAGCTCAAATGCGGAAGAAACAACGGTTGATGTCAACCAAGAACTCCCTAGAGGATGGCGAGAATCGAAAGACCATCCTCTTGAAACCGTAATTGGTGATATCAACCGCGGTGTAAGTACTCGCAATTCCCTTAGAGATACTGTAAGTCACATGGCATTTGTTTCACAAATTGAGCCAACAACCATTTCTGAAGCAATTAATGATGAATATTGGACCTTGGCTATGCAAGAAGAGCTAAACCAATTCAAACGTAATGATGTTTAGAAATTGGTTCCAAGGCCTATTGATCATACAGTAATTGGCACGAAATGGGTGTTTAGAAATAAATTAGATGAAAATGGCATAATAACTAGAAATAAAGCTAGGTTAGTAGCAAAAGGTTATAATCAAGAAGAGGGAATCGATTTTGAAGAAACATATGCACCAGTTGCACGATTAGAACCCATTGCTTATTGCTTGCATTTGCATCATCAATGGACTTTAAGCTGTATCAAATGGATGTTAAAAGTGCATTTCTAAATGGCTTCATTCATAAAGAAGTGTATGTTAATCAACCCCCAGGCTTTGAAGATCATGCATTTCCTGATCATGTCTTCAAACTTAAAAAAGCACTCTATGGTCTTAAGCAAGCTCCTAGAGCTTGGTATGAACGCTTGAGCAAATTTCTTTTGGACAATGGGTTCAAAAGGGGAAAGGTGGATACTACACTCTTTATTAAAAGTAAAAACAATGACATCCTCTTAGTACAAATTTATGTAGATGACATCATTTTCGGTGCTACTAACATATCCTTGTGCAAGGAATTCTTTGCTATGATGACCAGCGAATTTGAGATGTCCATGATGGGTGAATTGACTTTCTTTTTGGGACTGCAAGTCAAACAAATGAAGGAAGGCACATTCATCTCACAATCAAAAGTATTGCAAGGAATTGCTTAAGCGCTTTGAAATGGACGGATCAAAGGAAATGGCCACACCCATGAGCACTACTGTACTTCTAGACAAGGATGAGAAAGGTAAGGAAGTTGAGGTCAAAAAATATCGAGGTATGATCGGATCCCTTCTTTACTTAACTGCAAGTAGGCCGGACATTATGTTTAGCGTTTGTTTATGTGCTAGGTATCAAGCATGCCCTAAAGAGTCTCATCTTAAGGCAATTAAAAGAATTATGAAATACCTAATAGGCACAATTAATGTTGGACTATGGTATCCTAAAGGTTCTACACTTCAACTCATGGGCTATTCCGACTCAGACTTTGCAGGATGCAAACTAGATCGTAAGAGTACTAGTGGAACTTGTCACTTACTCGGGAGCTACTTAGTTTCTTGGTTTAGTAAGAAACAAGTTAGTGTAGCATTATCCACCACCGAGGCAGAATACATTGCAGCTGGTAGTTGTTGTGCTCAAATCATTTGGATGAAACAACAATTAGAGGATTATGGCCTTAACATCAATCACATTCTTCTTAGGTGTGACAATACTAGTGCCATAAGTCTAATTAAAAATCCAATCTTACACTCAAGGACTAAACATATTGACATTAGACATCACTTTATTAGAGATCATGTTCTCAAGGGAGACATAGCTATTGAATTTGTGGACACAAAAATTTCAATTAGCAGACATTTTTACAAAACCCTTGGAGCAAGAGTCATTTTTTCGCATTCGTACTGAACTTGGCATTCTTGACTCTACAATAATTTAAATTCATGCATTTCTTCATCATAATTATCACACATACAAAGATCATAAAACCTGAATTTCTTCATTACAATCACACACACACACTCACACTATTTCATAATATTACAATCACACACATATGCTTACATTATTTATATTACATTACAATTACACATATTTTTTCTAGCTCCTAACGATTTGGTACAGCAGTTACAGAGAAGCTATTAGGGTCATTGACTGTATTAACCCTCACACTATCATTCCATGCAAACCACATTCCACCCGAGTTATTCTGGCCAGGGATTTCAAACCGGTTCACTGATGGGAAACGGAGAGGGATGAACCCGTGGTTTTTGCCAGGTTGCCACAATGTCTCAGTGAGCAGAACCATGTTTGGTTTGTACTGGTTCTTCAGGTCTCTCAACATTCTTGTAAAATCTTGAGAGCGCCTCGTGATTCCCCTGTAATTCCACATGAGCAGGCGCACCTTTGGCCAAGTTGGTGGTAAGCCAGGGACCCGTGAAGCACTCTGAGCAGTCATTGAAAGACGGTAATAGCTTCCCTTTTCTAAGGTTTGATGGGTAGACTCCATTTGAAAGCTCTCAAGCCTTTCAGATATGAAGAACATTGTGGCATTGGCAGTACCATAGAAGGATGTTCTAAGTGGGCTTTGACTCTCAAGAAAAACAGTCTCTTCCATGGGTGTGACAAAAAATCTAGAAGAGTAGAGCTCATCAACAAATACTAAGCGAGGAATTCGACCTAGTTCATTAGGCAGATCCTCAGATGGCTCACTTACAATACTATAGGCTAATCGGTTTCTCCTGCCTACGGCTGCACCCTCAACAAAAAAGACAGTGGAAGGGGCAGGCATTCTTGGTTTTGATTTTTTTTTTTTTTGCTAAACTCTCTTGCTGAAATTGGCTTATAATTTTCTGTGTCTAATGAGTTCTACCGTATGCCTATTTATAGAAACACAACTGAGTTGCTTCTTCTCTCAGAAGATGACCCCTACCAATTTCTGAAGTATCCAGAGATTGTTCAGGAAGTGACCCCTACCTATCTTTGAAGTATAGTAAATAATGTTCGGGAGAAGACCCTTCCAAGCTGCTTCGATTTTCAAGAATCTTTTTTTTTTTTGAAAAACTTGCCAATTAGTTCAATTATTGCTCAATAAATGTGTGCAACCCTACAAATTTTTGCGATTATCAAAGATTTTCTTTTTGACAATCATGGTTTTAATTGCATTATAGATTCATCACGGGATTTACTGTCTGATTAGCTGGGCATCAGAGGCAACCAAAGTCCAACTGACAAGACATTTTCTCAAGCCCGGTGCACTTACGACAAGGAGACACCTCCTCATCCTGGCAGGATAGAAATCCAAGAAAATATTTCTTGGGGGCAGAGGCTTCCTTACTACCTCTTAACTTTGTTACCTATGTTTCTATCTTAATAAAGCTTGTATCTTTTTGTTACTAACTTGAGCGTTAGAGGCTCCTCTAACTCTATTTTGCAGGTACACCTCAATTCGGATCACAAGCGAGGATGAACAAAAGGACTTAACTAAGCAAAACAGAGCCAACATCGATGTTTCCCAACATAACATCGATGTTGGATGCAAATTCACAACATGCCAAATGTTCAAAACATCGACGTTGCGTATCACAACATCGATGTTCAGGTAAGTCTTCAAAACTCTCATTACAACATCGATGTTTAGTCACCCAACATCGATGTTGGCACTATTTCACTTAATTTTTCTAAATTTCTGAAGGTCCAAAACATCGATGTTTTGAGGACCAACATCGATGTTTTACCATTTTGCTTAAACATCAATTCGGCCGAGTGCATAAAACATCGATGTTTAGGTACACAACATCGATGTTTAAAAAATGGGTATGTTTCTTTTTGGCAGAGAGCAAAAAACATCGATGTTTGAGTACAAAACATCGATGTTACATCAAGGCATGTTATCTCTTTTTCGGTCGAGTGCCTAAAACATCGATGTTTCCTCTGAAAACATCGATGTTTGACCGTTGCAGTTCAAAAAAAATAGCCGTTGAGCCATCTAAACATCGATGTTCTGAGTTAGAACATCGATGTTCTGCCGTTGTTTTTAAAAAAAAATAGCCGTTTGAGGCCTCTAACGGCTACTTTTTGAACTCCTCCATATAAATACTCATCTCCTCTTCTCATCTCCACCTACTCCTCTGCTCACAAGCTTCCTCTTCTCTCACTTTGCTCTTCCTCTCCTTTTACACACTCTTTGGCTTTCATTCTTCTCATTTCACTACATTTCATTCCATATTCCCTCTTCTTTAATCATGGTTGGTGGAAAGAAAAGTTCCAAAGGAAAAGACCCTTTGCATGAGCAACCATCCAAAAGAAGAAGCTCCTCAAGCTCTGTTCATCAATATTTCGTGGAGGGTTCCAACATTTGGCTCACTTCCCGGAATCAACTCACCTATCCTTTTTTGCCAGACGAGCCATTGCACCACCACGATACCTCCCCGAGGACTACCCTCATGAGAAGCAATACGCGAACCTTCAACGACTTCTTCAAGAGTCTCATCTCTGGGAGTTTGTTACCCGGAGCCGGCATGAATTTAATGCCGACTTCATCCGAGCCTTTTACTCTACTCTCACCCAAGACGGAGACGTTCTATCCGCACAAGTGAATGGCAAAACAATCCAGCTCACCTTGGAGCAGTTCGGAACCTTTGCCAAACTGCCTTTTCAAGGACACGACATCTCTGCCTATGGGGGTGATCATTTTCTCACCACCCATGAAGTACCTCTTCTCGCTGAGCTCGGTTTCACGGAGGTGAAGAGAAACCGTTCCGGCTGACCCACCATTCACTCGATAAATCCAGAGTACAGGGTCCTTTTCTATCTTCTCACTCGGGTAATCAAACCGAGAGCCGGAAATCACAATTCTCTGTCCACTGAAGACGAGAGGGTTCTTCACGACATTCTCCACAAGGCGCCCATCAATTGGGCACGTTTCGTCCTCATGCATATGACGGAACATGCGACCGACGATCATCCTCTACCTTATGCTTTCTTGGTGACCAACATTTTGATGGGTGCCGGTATCAATCCGTTGGTAGGAAGTCTAACTCCTCATGCTAAAATTTGGGCTATTTCTGACGCCACCTTCCGAACCAGACAACCCGAGGCTGCTCAACGGCCTACCCAGGCAGCTGAACAACAAGCAGAAGAATAACCAACAGGTGCACTTCTCGCACTTTCAGCTCCTGTCCAAGCTCCTCCGGTTACGCTTGAATCTATTGCGGCTTCCCTCCATGCCTTACAACTTAGTGTGAATACCATGGGACTCTCTCTCAATACCATGGGACACACTATCGAAGGCATGGAACGATCCATTGATCGCATCGACACGGAAGTGCAAAGACAAGGGCACGATCTTCGCTCATATTTTGCTCATGTCAACTATGCTCCTCCACCATATCACTCCTCCACCGTACTTCAAGACTTGAATATTGATGATGGAGATGATGATGATGATGAGGACTACACACCAATAGAAGAGGATAATGAAGAAGACGATGATGGTGATGAGGAAGCCCATGACGAAGCTGATGATAACGATGATGAGAGTCCATCTTTCTAAACCCTTTATTTCTTGCTATGTTTCCGTTTCCTTTTCAATTCAATAAAAAGCTTCTTATTGCCCATTCTTTTTGCTAATGACAAAAGGGGGAAGAAAATAAGAAGAAGAGTATATGCACGATCCAAACGGGCACTTAAAGGGCAGGAATTGGGCACGGCATGTTACCAGTTTTAAGATGTTTTCTCGATCAATTGATGATCTTGTAAGAACTCATGCGTCATTGTCTCATTTCAGGGTTTTGATAATGACAAACCAACCATAGCTCAATTGATGACAACCTTGAAGCAAAAAGAAACCAATCAAAGGAGCAAAAGTCTAAAGAGAAATGAGCACAAGGATTGAAGCAACAAGGATGAAGAATTATAGGAACTATCTATATGAACTCCTTGTAAATGGTAACTCAAAACTTCCAAGTTATTAGCTCAAAACAAAACAAAAGTTACTCATGCATTTCATAGCATGCTTTCAGTCATAAAATTGATTTTTGAGTCCTAAACATCGATGTTCCCTGTCCAAACATCGATGTTATTTGCCTTGAAACAAATCAAACAAGGCTCAAGAACATCGATGTTGTGTCCACAACATCGATGTTATGATATTTGTTTTCAAAATGGTTTTGCCGCAGCATTTAAACATCGATGTTGCCTCCTCCAACATCGATGTTCTTAACAAATCAACTTCATCATTTTTTTTTGCGAAGCACCAAAACATCGATGTTGTCTATGAAAACATCGATGTTGATCAAACAAACATCGATGTTTTAGTAGCCGTTGGCTCAATTATTCAAATCCAATGGACAAACATCGATGTTGTGACCCCCAACATCGATGTTGTGCCGTTGGAATCAAACAACTTTTTCCACCAAGCATGCTATCTTGTCTAAAAGGTTTCAGAACTTGTCCCCAACGACCATATGAGTTTTTCAAGCTATAAATAGAGGCTTTAAACCTCTATTTCAACAGATTCTCCCATCATACATTCAAGCATTTATTTGAAAATCATTCAATCAATTTTTGAGCTAATATCTTGTGAGATTATTGAGTTGCTTCATTAAGCTTTCATCTGTACTCATACCCACTCTTCAAGAGAGTTTTGTTTGAGAGATTGAGAGTGTTGTAACACACTATAAGGGAGGTTTGTTCCCTTGAGAGAAGTCTTGAAGTGAGGTACCTTCAAGCAAGAGTGTTGAGGTTCATGTAACTTGAACTCTCAGGTTTAGGATTCTTGTGATTAGAATTCCTAGGTTGTAAACGGTTTGTTAAGCACCCAGAAGCTTAACCTAGATAGTGAACTCTTCAAGTGAACCTTGAAGGACTGGATTAGTCACAAATTAGTTGTGTGTGAACCAGTATAAAAATCCTTGTGTCCCTCATTCTTTCTATTCCGCATTTACTTCCTGCAAATATTTTTTGTTTTAGGTCATAAGCTATTCACCCCCCCTCTAGCTTAAGCCTTCAGTGTCTAACAATTGGTAGCGGAGCCTAACTTTCTGAAAGATTTGACCGTTTGAGAGAAACTTTCCATGGCTTCTTCAAGTAATTATGCAGGACTCTTCGAAGGACAATCAACCACTCGTCCACCGCTCTTTGATGGCACTAATTACAGCTACTGGAAGGAGAGGATGAGAATTTTCCTCCAATCCAACAACTATGCTCTTTGGCGAATCATGAAGATTGGAGAGCAAATTCCGACGAAGAAAGTTGGTGAAATCACAGTGCCAAAAACGGAGGAGGAGTATAACGCTGCAGATATTACGATAGTTGAAAACAACGCTAAATCAATCAACATGCTCTATTGTGCAGTGAACCCAGATGATTACCGGAAAATCTCTTGCTGCACAACCGCAAAAGAAATGTGGGATAAGCTGGAGGTCACCTACGAAGGAACCGATCAAGTCCGAGAGGCCAAAATCGACTCCCTCACTGCAGATTACGAACTCTTTCGAATGAAGGAGAACGAGGGAATAGAGGAGATGTTCGAACGATTTTCTAAAATTGTAAACAACCTTCACGCTCTCAAGATGGTCTACTCCGACAAGGACTTGGTCAGAAAAGTCCTTAGATGCCTCACTCCCGAATGGCGTTCTAAAGCCGACGCAATCTATGAAAACATCGGGACATCGAACACAACCATTGACAGTCTTAGAGGTAATATTCTAACCTATGAAACTACTATTCTTAAACCCTCTTTACAGGAACCCAAGAAGAAGAACATAGCTCTCAAAGCTTCCACCTTCAAGACGCAAGAGCTCACTGAATCGGACTCTAGCGATGACGATCAAGAACTCGGACTTGTCACCCGTAAAATACACAAATTCATGAAGAAAGAATTTGAAAGGAAAGGAAGGAAGACGTCCGGTCCACCTAAGTGCTATGGATGTGGAGAGGTTGGGCACATCAAGCCTAAGTGCCCCAAGGCAAAAGGGGGAAAAGAAAAGAAGCCCTACAAGAAGCAAAGGGCATACATCTCTTGGGGAGGCGATTCCGGCGATGAATCATCCGATAGTGATAAAGAAGAAACGGCCAACCTATGTCTCATGGCACGAGAGGAAGAACCGGAAGAGGTATGTACTTCTCACCCAAGCGAAGATTTTACTTTTGAAGAATTGCAAGATGCATTTAATGAGTTTTATGATAAATACATTTCGGCATCTAGAGCAAATAAGGGCTTAAAGAAACAACTTGAAACTCTAGAGAATGATATGGAGAAAGTGTCAAGTGAAAATGAAAAGCTTAAAGAGGAAAATAAGTTTTGCGGAAAGAGCAGTGCTAATAAACCAGAAAGTCAAATTAAGGAATGTGCATCATGCAAATCACCAAAGGAACAAATTGGAGAACTTGAAACAAAAACTAGGGAGTGTTCATCGTGTGAGACATTAAAAGAACAAGTTAATGAACTTGAAACAACACTAAAGAAATTTAACACCCCTCAAAAGAACTTGAATTCTCTCTTAGATAATTTGCAATCAACCAAACATGGAGTAGGATTAAAAAATGAGCCTAAGAAAAAGAAAATTGAGACTAAACCTAGGAAATCTAAGGTTCAACCTAAGGAAAACAAGGTGAGTAAAGTGCACAAACATAGGCAACATAGTAACTATTATCAACCTAGAAGGATACACAATCCAAATGTCATTTGTCATTATTGCAATAGAATAGGACATATTGCTCCCGTTTGCTTTACTAGGCATAGGCATTGGGCGCAAGAAGAAGCTCATTACCGCTATGCTCCTAACACTCAAGGACCCAAGAAGATTTGGGTACCAAAATCTCATTGATTTGCTTTTGTAGGTATGCTTGAAGGCATCAAGTGTACTTTGGTACCTTGATAGCGGATGCTTCAAGCACATGACCGGAGAAGCATCCAAGTTCCTACAAATTAAGCCATCAAATGGAGGAAACGTTGTCTTTGGAGACAACAACAAAGGAAAGATGGCATTGGCTCGGTTGGTAAAAATGAATCTTCCTCCATTGATAATGTTTTACTGGTTAAAGGTCTTAAACACAATCTCTTGAGCATAAGTCAATTATGTGACAAGGGAAATCGTGTGATTTTTAATTCCAAGTCATGCACTGTAGAACGTCTTAGTGATAATAAGATCATTCTACATGGTGATAGAATTGACAACATTTATATGGTTAACTTGGAAGAGTCTTCATCAGAGTTTTCAAAATGTCTAATAAGCAAAGAAGATGATATGTGGTTATGGCATCGTAGAATAGCTCACGTTAATATGAAGATGTTAAACAAATCGGTGACTCAAGACTTAGTGGTTGGTATTCCAAAGATTAAATTTGAGAAGGATTCTATATGTGATGCATGTCAAAAGGGGAAGCAAGTGAGAGCTTCGTTCAATTCCAAGAACGTTGTCTCAACATCTAGACCACTTCAACTTTTGCACATGGATATCTTTGGTCCCTCACAAACCAAAAGCTTTGGAGGTAACTATTATGTCTTTGTAATTGTTGATGATCACACAAGATACACTTGGACCTTATTTCTTACACATAAAAGTGAAGTATTTAATGTTTTCAAGAGCTTTCTTAAGAAAGTTCAAATTGAAAAAGATTGTTCAATTGCTTGCATTAAAAGTGATCATGGAGGTGAATTCGAAAACAATCAATTTTCAAATTTTTGTGATAAACATGGCATTGAGCATAATTTCTCAGCCCCTCGGACACCACAACAAAATGGCGTTGTTGAACGCAAGAATCGGTGTCTTGAGGAAATGGCAAGAAAAATGCTCAATGAGGCTAAAATTCCTAAGTATTTCTGGGCTGATGCAGTGGGTACAGCCTGCTATGTGTTAAATCAAGCAATCATTAGGCCAATACTCATGAAAACACCCTATGAATTATACAAGGAAAGAAAGCTTAACATTTCTCATTTACGAGTATTTGGATGCAAATGTTTTGTTCATAATAATGGGAAAGACAATTTAGGAAAATTCGATGCAAAGTCTGATGAAGGCATATATCTCGGTTATTCATTGCGCAGCAAAGCGTATAGAGACTTCAATAAACGCACTTTAAATGTTGAAGAATCCCCTCATATTGTGTTTGCAGAAAATGATACTCGCTTGGCGAGAAAGAACTTTTGTGATGATCTTGTAGGTACACTTGAGAAGATATCCTTGGGCAACAAAGAAGAAGAAGAGCTAAGTCACTCACCCAAACACAGCTCAAATGCGGAAGAAACAACGGTTGATGTCAACCAAGAACTCCCTAGAGGATGGCGAGAATCGAAAGACCATCCTCTTGAAACCGTAATTGGTGATATCAACCGCGGTGTAAGTACTCACAATTCCCTTAGAGATACTGTAAGTCACATGGCATTTGTTTCACAAATTGAGCCAACAACCATTTCTGAAGCAATTAATGATGAATATTGGACCTTGGCTATGCAAGAAGAGCTAAACCAATTCAAACGTAATGATGTTTAGAAATTGGTTCCAAGGCCTATTGATCATACAGTAATTGGCACGAAATGGGTGTTTAGAAATAAATTAGATGAAAATGGCATAATAACTAGAAATAAAGCTAGGTTAGTAGCAAAAGGTTATAATCAAGAAGAGGGAATCGATTTTGAAGAAACATATGCACCAGTTGCACGATTAGAAGCCATTGCTTATTGCTTGCATTTGCATCATCAATGGACTTTAAGCTGTATCAAATGGATGTTAAAAGTGCATTTCTAAATGGCTTCATTCATAAAGAAGTGTATGTTAATCAACCCCCAGGCTTTGAAGATCATGCATTTCCTGATCATGTCTTCAAACTTAAAAAAGCACTCTATGGTCTTAAGCAAGCTCCTAGAGCTTGGTATGAACGCTTGAGCAAATTTCTTTTGGACAATGGATTCAAAAGGGGAAAGGTGGATACTACACTCTTTATTAAAAGTAAAAACAATGACATCCTCTTAGTACAAATTTATGTAGATGACATCATTTTCGGTGCTACTAACATATCCTTGTGCAAGGAATTCTTTGCTATGATGACCAGCGAATTTGAGATGTCCATGATGGGTGAATTGACTTTCTTTTTGGGACTGCAAGTCAAACAAATGAAGGAAGGCACATTCATCTCACAATCAAAGTATTGCAAGGAATTGCTTAAGCGCTTTGAAATGGACGGATCAAAGGAAATGGCCACACCCATGAGCACTACTGTACTTCTAGACAAGGATGAGAAAGGTAAGGAAGTTGAGGTTAAAAAATATCGAGGTATGATCGGATCCCTTCTCTACTTAACTGCAAGTAGGCCGGACATTATGTTTAGCGTTTGTTTATGTGCTAGGTATCAAGCATGCCCTAAAGAGTCTCATCTTAAGGCAATTAAAAGAATTATGAAATACCTAATAGGCACAATTAATGTTGGACTATGGTATCCTAAAGGTTCTACACTTCAACTCATGGGCTATTCCGACTCAGACTTTGCAGGATGCAAACTAGATCGTAAGAGTACTAGTGGAACTTGTCACTTACTCGGGAGCTACTTAGTTTCTTGGTTTAGTAAGAAACAAGTTAGTGTAGCATTATCCACCACCGAGGCAGAATACATTGCAGCTGGTAGTTGTTGTGCTCAAATCATTTGGATGAAACAACAATTAGAGGATTATGGCCTTAACATCAATCACATTCTTCTTAGGTGTGACAATACTAGTGCCATAAGTCTAATTAAAAATCCAATCTTACACTCAAGGACTAAACATATTGACATTAGACATCACTTTATTAGAGATCATGTTCTCAAGGGAGACATAGCTATTGAATTTGTGGACACAAAAATTTCAATTAGCAGACATTTTTACAAAACCCTTGGAGCAAGAGTCATTTTTTCGCATTCGTACTGAACTTGGCATTCTTGACTCTACAATAATTTAAATTCATGCATTTCTTCATCATAATTATCACACATACAAAGATCATAAAACCTGAATTTCTTCATTACAATCACACACACACACTCACACTATTTCATAATATTACAATCACACACATATGCTTACATTATTTATATTACATTACAATTACACATATTTTTTCTAGCTCCTAACGATTTGGTACAGCAGTTACAGAGAAGCTATTAGGGTCATTGACTGTATTAACCCTCACACTATCATTCCATGCAAACCACATTCCACCCGAGTTATTCTGGCCAGGGATTTCAAACCGGTTCACTGATGGGAAACGGAGAGGGATGAACCCGTGGTTTTTGCCAGGTTGCCACAATGTCTCAGTGAGCAGAACCATGTTTGGTTTGTACTGGTTCTTCAGGTCTCTCAACATTCTTGTAAAATCTTGAGAGCGCCTCGTGATTCCCCTGTAATTCCACATGAGCAGGCGCACCTTTGGCCAAGTTGGTGGTAAGCCAGGGACCCGTGAAGCACTCTGAGCAGTCATTGAAAGACGGTAATAGCTTCCCTTTTCTAAGGTTTGATGGGTAGACTCCATTTGAAAGCTCTCAAGCCTTTCAGATATGAAGAACATTGTGGCATTGGCAGTACCATAGAAGGATGTTCTAAGTGGGCTTTGACTCTCAAGAAAAACAGTCTCTTCCATGGGTGTGACAAAAAATCTAGAAGAGTAGAGCTCATCAACAAATACTAAGCGAGGAATTCGACCTAGTTCATTAGGCAGATCCTCAGATGGCTCACTTACAATACTATAGGCTAATCGGTTTCTCCTGCCTACGGCTGCACCCTCAACAAAAAAGACAGTGGAAGGGGCAGGCATTCTTGGTTTTGATTTTTTTTTTTTTTGCTAAACTCTCTTGCTGAAATTGGCTTATAATTTTCTGTGTCTAATGAGTTCTACCGTATGCCTATTTATAGAAACACAACTGAGTTGCTTCTTCTCTCAGAAGATGACCCCTACCAATTTCTGAAGTATCCAGAGATTGTTCAGGAAGTGACCCCTACCTATCTTTGAAGTATAGTAAATAATGTTCGGGAGAAGACCCTTCCAAGCTGCTTCGATTTTCAAGAATCTTTTTTTTTTTTGAAAAACTTGCCAATTAGTTCAATTATTGCTCAATAAATGTGTGCAACCCTACAAATTTTTGCGATTATCAAAGATTTTCTTTTTGACAATCATGGTTTTAATTGCATTATAGATTCATCACGGGATTTACTGTCTGATTAGCTGGGCATCAGAGGCAACCAAAGTCCAACTGACAAGACATTTTCTCAAGCCCGGTGCACTTACGACAAGGAGACACCTCCTCATCCTGGCAGGATAGAAATCCAAGAAAATATTTCTTGGGGGCAGAGGCTTCCTTACTACCTCTTAACTTTGTTACCTATGTTTCTATCTTAATAAAGCTTGTATCTTTTTGTTACTAACTTGAGCGTTAGAGGCTCCTCTAACTCTATTTTGCAGGTACACCTCAATTCGGATCACAAGCGAGGATGAACAAAAGGACTTAACTAAGCAAAACAGAGCCAACATCGATGTTTCCCAACATAACATCGATGTTGGATGCAAATTCACAACATGCCAAATGTTCAAAACATCGACGTTGCGTATCACAACATCGATGTTCAGGTAAGTCTTCAAAACTCTCATTACAACATCGATGTTTAGTCACCCAACATCGATGTTGGCACTATTTCACTTAATTTTTCTAAATTTCTGAAGGTCCAAAACATCGATGTTTTGAGGACCAACATCGATGTTTTACCATTTTGCTTAAACATCAATTCGGCCGAGTGCATAAAACATCGATGTTTAGGTACACAACATCGATGTTTAAAAAATGGGTATGTTTCTTTTTGGCAGAGAGCAAAAAACATCGATGTTTGAGTACAAAACATCGATGTTACATCAAGGCATGTTATCTCTTTTTCGGTCGAGTGCCTAAAACATCGATGTTTCCTCTGAAAACATCGATGTTTGACCGTTGCAGTTCAAAAAAAATAGCCGTTGAGCCATCTAAACATCGATGTTCTGAGTTAGAACATCGATGTTCTGCCGTTGTTTTTAAAAAAAAATAGCCGTTTGAGGCCTCTAACGGCTACTTTTTGAACTCCTCCATATAAATACTCATC
This sequence comes from Turnera subulata, assembly GCA_028386065.3. Lineage (NCBI taxonomy): Eukaryota > Viridiplantae > Streptophyta > Magnoliopsida > Malpighiales > Passifloraceae > Turnera > Turnera subulata. The sequence goes on along the minus strand of JAKUCV010002733.1, from coordinate 1,967 downwards.
TCCTCTTCTCATCTCCACCTACTCCTCTGCTCACAAGCTTCCTCTTCTCTCACTTTGCTCTTCCTCTCCTTTTACACACTCTTTGGCTTTCATTCTTCTCATTTCACTACATTTCATTCCATATTCCCTCTTCTTTAATCATGGTTGGTGGAAAGAAAAGTTCCAAAGGAAAAGACCCTTTGCATGAGCAACCATCCAAAAGAAGAAGCTCCTCAAGCTCTGTTCATCAATATTTCGTGGAGGGTTCCAACATTTGGCTCACTTCCCGGAATCAACTCACCTATCCTTTTTTGCCAGACGAGCCATTGCACCACCACGATACCTCCCCGAGGACTACCCTCATGAGAAGCAATACGCGAACCTTCAACGACTTCTTCAAGAGTCTCATCTCTGGGAGTTTGTTACCCGGAGCCGGCATGAATTTAATGCCGACTTCATCCGAGCCTTTTACTCTACTCTCACCCAAGACGGAGACGTTCTATCCGCACAAGTGAATGGCAAAACAATCCAGCTCACCTTGGAGCAGTTCGGAACCTTTGCCAAACTGCCTTTTCAAGGACACGACATCTCTGCCTATGGGGGTGATCATTTTCTCACCACCCATGAAGTACCTCTTCTCGCTGAGCTCGGTTTCACGGAGGTGAAGAGAAACCGTTCCGGCTGACCCACCATTCACTCGATAAATCCAGAGTACAGGGTCCTTTTCTATCTTCTCACTCGGGTAATCAAACCGAGAGCCGGAAATCACACTTCTCTGTCCACTGAAGACGAGAGGGTTCTTCACGACATTCTCCACGGGGCGCCCATCAATTGGGCACGTTTCGTCCTCATGCATATGACGGAACATGCGACCGACGATCATCCTCTACCTTATGCTTTCTTGGTGACCAACATTTTGATGGGTGCCGGTATCAATCCGTTGGTAGGAAGTCTAACTCCTCATGCTAAAATTTGGGCTATTTCTGACGCCACCTTCCGAACCAGACAACCTGAGGCTGCTCAACGGCCTACCAAGGCAGCTGAACAACAAGCAGAAGAATAACCAGCAGGCGCACTTCTCGCACTTTCAGCTCCTGTCCAAGCTCCTCCGGTTACTCTTGAATCTATTGCGGCTTTCCTCCATGCCTTACAACTTAGTGTGAATACCATAGGACTCTCTCTCAATACCATGGGACACACTATCGAAGGCATGGAACGATCCATTGATCACATCGACACGGAAGTGCAAAGACAAGGGCACGATCTTCGCTCATATTTTGCTCATGTCAACTATGCTCCTCCACCATATCACTCCTCCACCGTACTTCAAGACTTGAATATTGATGATGGAGATGATGATGATGATGAGGACTACACACCAATGGAAGAGGATAATGAAGAAGACGATGATGGTGATGAGGAAGCCCATGACGAAGCTGATGATAACGATGATGAGAGTCCATCTTTCTAAACCCATTATTTCTTGCTATGCTTCCGTTTCCTTTTCAATTCAATAAAAAGCTTCTTATTGCCCATTCTTTTTGCTAATGACAAAAAGGGGAAGAAAATAAGAAGAAGAGTATATGCACGATCCAAACAGGCACTTAAAGGGCAGGAATTGGGCACGACATGCTACCAGTTTTAAGATGTTTTCTCGATCAATTGATGATCTTGTAAGAACTCATGCGTCATTGTCTCATTTCAGGGTTTTGATAATGACAAACCAACCATAGCTCAATTGATGACAACCTTGAAGCAAAAAGAAACCAATCAAAGGAGCAAAAGTCTGAAGAGAAAGGAGCACAAGGATTGAAGCAACAAGGATGAAGAATTATAGGAACTATCTATATGAACTCCTTGTAAATGGTAACTCAAAACTTCCAAGTTATTAGCTCAAAACAAAACAAAAGTTACTCATGCATTTCATAGCATGCTTTCAGTCATAAAATTGATTTTTGAGTCCTAAACATCGATGTTCCCTGTCCAAA
>JAKUCV010002731.1:32652-70990 GCA_028386065.3 Turnera subulata | reverse complement strand
GCATAGCTCTCTCAAAGAATCTGTATCCTAGTATGACTAAGGAGAGAGAGCGGATGGGTTAGATTCCTTATGCGTTTGCAATAGGATCTATCATGTATGCCATGCAATGTACTTGGCCGGATGTCACTTATGCTTTTGAGTGTCACAAGCAGATGCCAATCTGATCCCGGTGAAAGTCACTGGATAACGGTTAAATATCATTAAGTACTTGAGAAGCACTAAGGATGCATTCCTGGTTTACGGAAGCGTTGATGGGTTTGTTGTAAAGTGTTACAAAGATGCCAGCTTCCAAGCTGACAGGGATGATTTTAGATCGCAACAAGGATATGTGTTTCGTCTTGGAGGTGGTACTGTGAGCTGGAAGAGTTCCAAGCAAGAACAGCCACCGACTCTACAACTGAGGCTGTGTATAGTTCCTTTTGGGAACAATGTAGCAGATACATTGTTTAATCTTCTCATGCAACTGAAGCATGATGGTCATGCTAGATCCACATGTATAAGATACATGAATGATTGGCTTTAGTGCAAGTGGGAGATTGTTAGTAATATGCCCAAAAGCCAATCATGGATGTTTATTTATAGTCATGTACATACACTTTAAGGTTATTCCAATAAGTATCGTTTATGAGATAAACGCTTGCACATACTTATAACCCTAGAATATTTCATATTCTTAAATTTTCCCTAGTCGATTATTATTATGGATGGGTTGTAATAATAAATCAAGACTAGCGTATGTTGAGGATTTATATGTGATATGAATTCTACATACGGGTACAAGTTGGAGAACTTGTGGACTGGACCGACCCACATAAGAACGCTACATGGAACGTTATATGTTTGTCGATAGCGTTACATGCTGATGTGTTGTCCTTTGACCTGAGATCGTCAAGGTATCCAACATATGAATCATGTACTCTGATATTATTCCTAGTCACCCGTACCTGGGTGGACATAAGGGTAATCATTGGGTATATGCCGAGTATGTAGTGGGTTTTGATTGATCAAGAGGGGATTCGTCCAACCCATATAACGGGTATATTATCGAATGGTTTCTTGATAGAGTTGAACTGTAAATGCACGGCCGTGCTCGGATTATGATATGGTGATATCATTGGTATCCGTTTTACACAGTTAACTCGAGGATCAAGAAACCGAGATTAAACATATACGAGATTGACATAATCCATGTCTCGGTTTAATCTTGATAATGGGACGAAGGGACGATGACATACTTACGAGGCATAGAGAATCAGTACTGATCTTGTCGTTCGGGTAGCAATGATGTGTTGCTAGACGCCGCTCTTTGCTTATAATTGTAAAATGGGATTTTACAATTATTGCGGGACGTTACAAGTGCCTACAGGGTCACACACATAGAACCGTTGATTCGAGCAGGTGGTTGAACCGTGGTTGGACCATGGTTGGACCGGTTTGTGGTTGGACCGTGGTTGGACCAGGGTTGAACCAGGGTCGTTTTTAGGTGGTTGGTTTGCTGAATGTCAGCATTATTGAGCCCCTTTAGTGCCACTTTAGGTGCTGTGCATGATGATAAGGTATGGTGCATAGATTATTATGTGATGACATAATTTAGTGGGAGGTAGGCCAAATATGTTGGCCACCATTGTCTCCTTTAACCTTTTGCATCATGTGAGTGGGTGAAGTGTGTGTGTGGGTGGTGATCAGTTTTTCAGACCCTTTGAGAGCTGCACATCACGTTTTAAGACACACTAGAAGCTCAAGAGAGTCTTGAGTACACTTACACACTTCCTCTTCTTCTTCTTTGTAAAAGAGAGAAGAAAGAACACCAACAAAGACCACTAGCTATGGATGTATGGTTTAAGTGATTAGATCACTTCCTCTTCATCTTGGCATACTCTGGTTTTGTTCTTGAGAAGAGTTCTTGAGAACTTGAGAGAGCATACACACATACACCCTTGTTTGAGAAACAAGAGAAACACCACAACCATTCATGCCCCGGTTTTACTCTTGCTAGCACATCAGTCCGGGGAGCTCGTTCTTGGATTCGTGTGACGATTCCAGGAAGGTCACGGTTCGTGTGGATACCGTAGAGGAGCAGGGCTTCTTCTTGCTCTAACTGATTCGTTTCAGCCTTCGTCTTGGTCTAGATGATTCGTTCCAGCAGTTGGGTGAAAGACCTCAACCGGACAAGGTATGAAATTTTGTTATACGGTTTATATGCTTCACATGTGGTTCTTGGCTAAGTTTCCTTTGCTTCCGCTGCATCTTTTGCTTGTATATGATTGTCATATAGCCTAGGGAAACTTACATTTTCTTGCATGCTTGTATATGATTGTCATAGTTGAATCATGTATAACTATCATATGTCTCCATACTATACTTGTTTTAAAATCCTGTTTTGAAAGTTGCATATTGGTTGTCAAATATTTTTGCCTCATGCTACAAAGAGTTTCCACATCTCAGCAAAAATTTTTTTTGATCTTTTTATGAGATGTTCTTATATTGCAAAAGTATTTTAGATAGGGGGAGCATTTGTGCAAAACTGACATTTTTTTTTGAAAAAAAATTATACTTTCCATGTCTTTCTATGCAAAGTTTGTCATCATGAAAAAAGAGGGAGATCGTTGGCCTATGTTGGATTAGTTTATGCTTAAGAAGTATATTATGCTAATTAATCTTGTTTGTGCACATTAATTGATGAATTATCTGAAGATATAATTAATATAAGATTTTGGCTTATTATACTAACTAATTCTACTTATGATCTTAATTATGTTTTGATTATAATAAACTTTGAGTTTCATATTTATATATTCAACCAAAGCATGCATGTGATATTGTGAGAGTTCATGTATAGTGGACTTGTGTTTTGTGCAAAGTGGCCATGAGAGGTCGCTTTCATGACCTTGATTATTGTATAATTTGATTCCTCTTACTAATTAGTTAAGAGACCTAGAATTCTATATGTTTCCTATCTTTGCAGAACATGTTAAAACGTTTGCAACTATCTCATAACTGAGACGCCCGTATCCCAAATTGTTCAATTTAATTAATTAAAATATGTGAAAAGACCAAATTGTCGTTTCTACTCGGGATACAATACAAACAACATAATCAACATACAATTATACAATAAATTATACAAGAAAGCGAGTATGCAGCGGAAGACAAAACATATAATAACATGTATACAGTGAACTCTATGGATCTGACCCGAGGAGGAAAGCACCGCCACCTGCTGATATGCACTCCTGATCATCGATCAGCTAACCTGTGTAAAGACTGTGAGGGGGTGAGACCAATCACTGTCTCACCGCAACCAAATAAACCATAGTATACAACTACAAATCAACCACAGATACACCGACATCAGGCAATAGCAACCACACTGCACAAACAAGTCACAATACACAACACAAGTCATCATTAGACTTCAAACCATCACTTGTCTTTAATCATCTTATTATCGTTGTACTTTATCATTATTAGAGTTTGAATATTTTATTAGGGCCCTCTACTGTGTGCGATGAGCTCGGTCCTGTCTCATGAGACAACCAGGGCATCAGCCCAATATAATCAGGGTAAGGCCCAATACAATCAGTGAGAGAGAGAGATAGACAGAGAGAAAGAGAGAGGTAGAAAGGGGGAGATAGAAAGAGGGAGGTAGAACCGGTCATCACAGACCCATATGCTAAACCGCATATACCATGCTATCCCGAGGGGTATTACTTCCCGCTCAAACCAACCAGTCAACAACCCCACAGTAGTATTCTTATTGTTTGTTATTCTTGTTTATGCTTAAGGAGTCATGTGTGCCATAAGTCATGATTTGCCAGGGTTGTGTGAATTATCCACTTAATCAGGAATTCGGGCTTCCGGCATACAGTACATCACACAGACCACAAAAATCATATCGCATGTTATATCTCATAACAAATAAACTCGTGCTCAATTGGCATATCATATCACACAAACACACAATACAAATAATCATGCACACCGCATAGAGATATCAACATCATGTTACAAAGGGAAAATTAGAGCATCAACACAGCAAGCATACATAGCAAGCATACATGCATGTAGCATTCAATACCAACCAAGTATTACCAATTCTTGTACAAGTTTATTAACCGAGTATTGTAGGCAGTATTGTATACAAAGGTTTATATGTCCTCACCTGAATCATTAGAACATCATAGAAGATAGCGCTCTATCCGGCTACTCCTCAAGTACATCCAATGCCTAAACAATATAGTTGCATTTAACACTTCAATATTCATTCAAAAGACAAAGGATGAAGACATGTTGTGTACTTGGTTATATAAATTCATTGTTCTTGAACCTCAACATGACATTAGGAAAATTAAAGGAACTATAGATAAAAACCCCACTAATTTTCCATAAAACTTCACTTGAAAACTTGATACTAAAACACCATATATACCTGTATATATTGTCAAACCCATTATCCAGCTCGACTATTGACCATTTATTTTGAACCAGACCAAAAGCTCAAGAATCATAACTTACCAAGGTTTTTAAGCAAGGGTTTAATAATGCTCATTAAAAATCCTGGATACATGTACAAAGGAACTCAACAATCAATCATTCATATTTTATATTATACTGTTTGCAAATATGGTTTAATGTAACGTCCCGGTTTGTCGACTGTCACTACAGACCAACACGGGACCTTTCCAACATGCTTTGTCCTCACTCGCACGTTTTCCGGGGAAAACTTCCCAGGAGGTTACCCATCCTAGAATTTCTCCAAGTCAAGCACGTTTAACTTTAGAGTTCTTCTGGAATGAGCGCCGAAAAGGTAGGTGCACCTTGTTGATATAGTTAGTACCCATCAAACCGTTTAAGCTATTCTCAATTGTGCAGTCCCATACCTGTACAACCTCGAAATCACTTCATTTGAGCTATTCTTAATTATACAGTCCCATACCCATATAATTATGAAATCGCCCCAACTGTGCAGCCTCATCCCTACACAGTCTCAGGATCTCTCCTATTCCGGTGTGGATTCGGTTCATTCCTGTGCCCCTCCTTCTAGAAGCCTGCCAGAAGCAGCTCCTTGTCCATGCTCATCCCGGCACCGGCGTACACTTCCCGCCCTCATAGACCCCGGGTGTCACAGGCCCACCAGCTTCCGCTAGGTTCATCCCCGAACCCTACACCGTACTAGGGGAATTCTGGAGCTCCGCTACCAACTGAAATGCCCGTGTCCCAATTTATAATATAAAATAGAATTTAAATATAAAATGACCAAATCCCTTATCATTCTTGGGACACGAAAAATCATCAACTAAACACCCGTATCCCAAGTAACTCATTAAATTAATTACAACATAAGAAGTGATCGAAATGCCCTTCTACCAGGGATACGTTATCAACATCATGATCAACATTTAATCAAATAATAAATAATACAAGAAAGCGAGTATGCAGCGGAAGACAAAACATATAGTAACATGTATGCAGTGAACTCTATGGATCCGACCCGAGGAGAAAAACACCGCCACCTGCTGAAATGCACCACTGCTCAATGAGCAGTTAACCTGAAAAAGACTGTGAGGGGGTGAGACCAACCACTGTCTCACCACAAACAAATAAACCAGTGTAAACAAATACAAATCAACTACAAATACATCGACATTAAGCAAAAGCAATCACAGTGCACAACAAGTCACAATACACAACACAAGTCATCATCAGACTTCAAACCATCACTTATCATTACTTATATTATTATCTTTGTTATTAGGTTTAAATATTTTATTAGGACCCTCTACTGTGTGCGTCGAGCTCGGTCCCGTCTGATCTAAGGATGGCAATGGATGTCTGTTAACGGGGAACCCGTGGGGAATCCCCGAATGGGAAACGGGGATGGGGGTAATTTTACCCCCGCGGGGACGGGGACGGGGGACGTTTTAGCCCCGTGGGGAATTTGGAAATGGGGGCAGGGAGTGCTCCCCCCGACCCGCGGGGACCTCGAAATAAGTGAAAAGACAGAATTACCCTTCAGTCATTATCCACTTAATATATATGTCAATACTAAAATAGATTTTTTATTCATTTTTTCCCTTTACATATTAAAATTAATATATATGTCATTATTTCTTTCTTTCTCGGTAAATTTAATAGAGTATTCTATTGATAAGATTTTGGTTTTTGTGATTTCTTGTTCATGCTAATTATGCTTATGTTATGTGGCAAGTCCTTTCTATTTTTTTCCAAGTTGACACAAATTTGATTGTTTTTTGTGTCTGTACAAATTAATAAGTTGTAATTGGAAAGTAGGCAAAAATTTTGAGATTCAATTGTTGATGTTGGCTAAAGACTAACAATTGCATTTTATTTGAATGTTCTAATATGTAATTAACATCAGAGACGTAGAAACTGTTTTTAATTTCTTTGAATTATACTTTGAATCATGTATTTTAAGCCAAAATAGTTGAACTTATTCATCGATTGGCTTTAATTACTTTCTAAAAAATATAATGTGCATTCTTTTTATTTGTAAAATTGGGGAATGGGGTCCTCGTGGGGATCCGATTCCCCGCGGGGAACGGGGATGGGGGCAATTTTTCCCCCGAACGGGGAATGGGGGTGGGGATGGGGGAACATTTCGGAAACGGGGGTGGGGGCGGGGAACCTTCCCCCGCGGGGACCCCGACCCATTGCCATCCCTAGTCTGATCAGACAACCAGGGCATAAGCCCAAATACAATCAAGGCCCAAGCCCAATTACCATCATAGAGAGAGAAAGAGACAAACAGAGAGAAAGAGGGAGGTAGAAAGGGGGTGGTAGAAAGAGGGAGGTAGAACTGGTCATCCCAAAGGATCTACAGCCTGCTCCGCTACCAACTGAGACGCCCATATCCCAAATTGTTCAATTTAATTAATTAAAATATGTGAAAAGACCAAATTGCCCTTTATACCTGGGATACGATACAAACAACATAATCAACATACAATTATACAATAAATTATACAAGAAAGCGAGTATGTAGCGGAAGACAAAATATATAATAACATGTATGCAGTGAACTCTATGGATCCGACCCGAGGAGGAAAGCACCACCACCTGCTGATATGCACTCCTGATCATCGATCAGCTAACCTATGTAAAGACTGTGAGGGGGTGAGACCAACCACTGTCTCACCGCAACCAAATAAACCATAGTATACAACTACAAATCAATCACAGATACACCAACATCAGGCAATACCAACTATAGTGCACAAACAAGTCACAATACACAACACAAGTCATCATCAGACTTCAAACCATCACTTGTCTTTAATCATCTTATTATCGTTGTACTTTATCATTATTAGAGTTTGAATATTTTATTAGGACTCTCTACTGTGTGCGTTGAGCTCGATCCCATCTCATGAGACAACCAGGACATAAGCCCAATACAATCAGGGCAAAGCCTAATACAATCAGTGAGAGAGAGAGATAGAAGAGAGAAAGAGGGAGATAGAAAGGGGGAGATAGAAAGAGGGAGGTAGAACCGGTCATCACAGACCCATATGCTAAACCGCATATACCATGCTATCCCGCATACAATCTCGAGGGGTATCACTTCCCGCTCGAACCAACCGGTCAACAGCCCCACAGTAGTATTCTTATTGTTTGTTATTCTTGTTTATGCTTAAGGAGTCATGTGTGCCATAAGTTATGATTTACCAGGGTTGTGTGAATTATCCGCTTAATCAGGAATCCGGGCTTCCGGCCCACAGTACATCACACAGACCACAAAAATCATATCGCATGTTATATCTCATAAGAAATAAACTCATGCTCAATTGGCATATCATATCACACCGGCACACAATACAATTAATCATGCACACCGCATAGAGATATCAACATCGTGTTACAAAGGGAAAATTAGAGCATCAACACAGCAAGCATACATAGCAAGCATACATGCATATAGCATTCAATACCAACCAAGTATTACCAATTCTTGTACAAGTTTATTAACCGAGTATTGTAGGCAGTAATGCATACAAAGGTTTATATGTCCTCACTTGGATCATTAGAACATCATAGAAGATAGCGCTCTATCTGGCTACTCCTCAAGGACATCCAATGCCTAAATAATATAATTGCATGTAACACTTCAATATTCATTCAAAAGACAAAGGATGAAGACATGTTGTGTACTGTGAACACCCAAATTTGACCCACGGAAATTTTACTAAATGAGACTTTGTACATGTGTGGACTTAGGATCAATGAGATGATTTGGTCCAAGGTTCAAGCATGATATGAATTTTAATTTAGTAGAATCAATATATTTTGATGACATAAACATTTATGCACTTAAATCCTAGGATTAATGAGATGATTTAGCCTTAGGATAAAACATATGATAAGGTTTATTTGCATTAAGATAAATTTGGGGCCTTTTTATTTGTTTTTACCCGATAATAATGAGATGATTTATTCTTGGGTTAGGAATGAATTTAAGGGCCCAAATTAATTATTCTCCAGAGTTTGTCCAGCCCATTAACACATTTTTTGCAGATCAATTTTAGCTCTGATTTTCGTGGAAAATAAGAGTTAATTATCATTTAATTAGATTATGTGTTTTTGGGTGTTAATGGGTAATCTTTTGATTATGGAATGATTTGAGGGAGTAATGACCAAGTTATTAAGTGATTTCTGGGTAGATTAGGGGTTGATTACGCGGTAGGATCGAATCAGGCCTGAATTAGGGGGATTGGGGGCTCGAAAAGGAAAGAACGGATGAAACGCGAGGCGACCGGCGGCCATCTCGCGAAGACCGCCAGCTGCCTGCGGGCATCCACACAAGACCGCTGGCAGTGGCGGTCATGCAGTGGATGACCGCCGGCAATGGCGGTCATCACCCTCCAGAATCCCCTATTTTTCCGATTTTGTTTCTTTTTCGATCCTACGCGGTTTTGGACCAGATTTTCAGGCATAATCTTCACCATTAAGCAGGTCCACGCCCCTAGGCTTCCCAGAACACTATAAATAGGACCCCTCACACACATTTCAAAGGACACACAACATTCCTCACATACACACCCATAAGCTCTTCTTGCTTGGAGAAACTCTACCTCTCCAAGCCTAGAAATATTTTCTAAGGCAGAAACTCTGGAGGATTTTTGTGGGAAGTAGCAAGCAGCAGTCTAGCAAGGAGGAGTCAAGAAGAGGATCAACCATAGAGTTAGGGAGTGGCAAGAAGGTGGGTATAGAACTCAACCCATTACAAGGAGCTAGAGGAGGGCTACACAAGGTAATCCTAAATCCCTTTTTGATTGATTCTGGCTGATTGATTGCTGATGCTTGTTTAGAACTACGTGGCTTTGACCCCGGTCACTCGGGTACTTAGGTAGTTTTGGTTTCACAACGGGATGCAAGCCAAGTCTTTTCCTCCCCCTCCCCCCCTTCTTTGTTTTCCACGCTTGCATACTTGCACACTTGCACAAGGCACATTTTTCTCATTGATTGCACAAGATTTCGACCCAACATGGATGGGTGCCTAACACCTTCCCATCCATGGCGAACCCCCGATCCCATATATTTGGTTCGCCATGACCATGTTGCCTAAGGAGTCATTTGAGGGTTTTTCCTAAGTTTTGTCCCTAATAAAACTTAGGTGGCGACTTCGATGATGTGGGATTGACCCGAGGAAGAAGGTGAAAGGAATAGGTGAATAGGCCCAAGTGATTTCGGGTCGGGTATTCACAGTTGGCGACTCCGTTGGGGAAGTAGTGGGTTTTAAAAATCTTGTGCAATCATAGAGCTTTGTGTGCCTTTTTATTTCTCATCATAAGTGCCCTGCATTCATGATGATTTATGTGAAGCCTTTATCGTAAGAGGGCGAGGGAAGCCAAGTCCACCACATACTTTCTTTAAGTGATGGTGGCTAGCATGAACCCGTTTCTCGATGCTTAGTAATGATGGGGATTAACTGGCCTCGGACCTCACGCGATATCCATTAACACATGTGAGTAGGTCAACCTATTCCCTAGCGACAGTCTTTTAGCCCCCAACCAGCTGCATACCCTAAGCATCTCATGCATAATGAATCAATAAGTGGTATGTGCATTCTAAGTGGTCATTTGTGGTATTTTCAAGTAAAGTGTGAAAAAGGTGCCCTTTTCATTTACACATACCCAAGACAAAACCGGTGAGAGGTAGTATACGTCGAGAAGCCCTTGGGATCCCAAGAACCCTGACACTTATACTCCGACTACTAGCGCAAGATGAGTGAGGAGGACCATACCAAGGTGACTGAGGAATCCATAGAGCTGTTGAAGGATCCAAGAATCCTAGAGGTGTTGCTGACCTTACAGAAAGGGAAGATGGAGTCCCCTAGGAGTGATGGGGGGCAGGGCTCAAAACCAAGCAGGATAGTGACCATTCAAGATGATGACTCGATGACACAGGATTCCAAAGGAGATAGGGAGAGACTTAAGAGGGTGGAAGAACTGTTGAAGAACATGAAAAGAAAGGAAGAAGATTGGAACTTGGACCGCTTATCATTATTCCCTGAAGCCCGGTTACCTGCTAAGTTCAAAATGTCTGATATTGAGAAGTTCAATAGAACAGGATTCCCAACAACCCATTTGAAGATCTATGTGAGGATGTTGCAGCCTATGGGGATAGGACCAGAACTGATGGTTCAATTATTCCAAAGAACCTTGTCGGGAGCAGCCTTGAAATGGTTCGTGACCCTGGATGAAGGCAAGGTTAGCAAATGGGATGACATCTGTAGGGAGTTTGTGAACCAGTACAGTTATAACACTGAAGTGGATGTGACTAAGAGGGATCTTGAGACAACCAAGCAAGAGGCCTAGGAGACCTTCTCTTCCTTTATCTCGAGATGGCGCGGTAAAGCGTCATTGATGGTGAATAGACCTACTGAAGAAGACCAAGTGCAATTGGTGATCAAGAATCTTCAACCAGCCTATTATGAGCATATGGTTGGAAATTATTATACTAACTTTAAAGCACTTATTGGGGCCGGGATACAATTAGAAGATGCTATCAACTCTGGAAGGGTCAGGGCTTCTATGGAGGTCCCTACATCGAAAAGGGGTTTTAATGTAGTTCAAGGAAAAAAGGGTGTTGAGGTGAACCACGTCGCGGTCCAGGTACCATTGCACCCAGGGACTTCACCCCTCTCCCTATGTCTTTAGGGAAGATGCTCAAGAAATGCATGGAGAAAGGTCTATTGCAGCCTTTAGACCCAAGGCCTGATTTACCTCTTAGGGGAGATCCTAACAAGTTCTGCGAGTTCCATCAAATGGCTGAACATGTTACTGACAACTGTCCCCGACTCTGTCATGAGATTCAAGAAATGATAGAGAGAAATGAGATAATCCTGCCAAAGCGGCCCAACACCAAGTTGAACCCACTACCTCTGCATGAAAAGATTGACATGATAGAGATGGAGCCCGCATATGAACTTGGATGCTTGGTACTTGATCTTAGTAACTATGTAGATTCAGACGAAGAAGTTGACGTCATCACCAGATCTGGAAGAGTGGTGAGGAGGGCCCCTCTCCACCTAGATGAACTTGAGAAAACAACGGATCTTGAAGAAGATATGGTTGTGAAGCAATTGAAAAAGACCCAAGCTAATATCTCGATCTAGGGTTTGCTTATGTCTTCCAAACCACACAGAGAGAAGGTGCTCCAGACTTTGAGCAAAGCCCATGTCCCCATTGACACTGCACCTGAGACACTAGCTAACATGATAGCTTCGGTGGAAATTGACAACCAGATCTCCTTCTCTGACAAAGACTTGTGCTCGGATGAGGGCACCCATATTGAAGCATTATACATCACCATCCAAGTCAAGGACAATCAGATACCTCTGGTGTTAATAGATAATGGGTCTGCTTTGAATGTGTGCCCTCTAAAGACTGCAAGCCTATTGGGATTCGGGACCTCGGATTTTCTACCGTCTCGGACAATGGTGAGGGCATATGACATTGCCCGGAGAGAGGTGCTGGGGATGATAAGATTGGAAGTGGTTGTGGGGCCTGTCCCTTTTACGGTGGAATTCCAAGTGCTAGATATCGCGTCTAGCTTTAATCTACTTCCTGGGAGACCATGGCTACACCAGTCCCGGGCAGTGGCCTCCACTCTACATCAAATGCTGCGGTTCCCTTACCAAGGGGGGATAATCACAGTCAAGGTAGAAATGGCCGAAAAGAATATCAAGCCGGTATTCGGGATTGAGAAAGAAGAGGAGGTAAGCTTGTCCGGTTTTGTTTTCGAGTCTGTAAACACTATCGGCAGAGAAGCCTGTTGTCAAGCCTCCTTACTACAATCCGTTTGGCAATGTATCGGTCATTGGGACCATGGAAAAAATGAGATACTTCCCAATCATGGGTTAGGGCAGAGACAACAAGGGATAATGGAGGTCCCTCAGATTTCAAATGCCACACCACCTTTTGGCCTGGGATATACCCCCACCTCGATAGATTTAGAGAAACAAAGAGAGAAGAACCTTGCAAGAGGACTAGCTCGGAAAAAGAAGCAAGAGTGGGACTTTCCTATGGCTCCTTATTTCAAGACATAAATTGGCTATTTTGTAAAGGAGGGAGAAGATTTCCCTTTCTGCGGGTTTCCCGAGCCATGGGTTTGTAACATCACAGGGACTAGGAAGTCGGGAATGGAGCTGTTCTTTGACTGCTACCCAGAGGAGGTGGAAGATCCAGAGGAGGAGGGGGGGAGACGAAGATGAAGATTTGGGCTGCGGGTATCTCTTCGAGGAGGATGGGGCTATTTGAGGAAATGAGTACCGGACCACATCGGGTGCCTAAGTCAAGATTTAGGATTTAGTCTAAAATAAGCCAGTGGGCAGGTCGTTGTCATTTTCACCTTATCAATAAAAAAAAGCACTCTTTCGTATATGGTTATCTTGGTAATGTCTTTGTGCGTGCATGATATGTGTGAATATGATGGGTCGGACGAAACTCCCTAAAATCTGTGCAAACTAATCCTAGACTAATATCGGTAAAAATAATGATATCAATTGAGTTCCCAAAGGTCCCAAAGTCTGAAGCAATAGGCCTCTCCATCAAAGGCTCAATTCGAACACGGAGTTTCTAGAAAACATGTGAATATGAAGGCCAGTTGGAGGAAATCCCATTGTGAACAACTTAGAACAGCATGGCCAATAAGTCATACAAGGAAGTGCAAAAGAAACTAGAGGAAGGGGACCTTTTGAAGATTCGGAAACACATGTAAAAAGAACTACGTGAACCTGATTTCATGAGCCTCCACAAAGGAAAAAAAAAGGAAAAAAAAAGCAACAAAAGAAAAGAAAAAGGAAAAATAGTGACGAGCCATGAATACGTAGGAAGCCCAAATTGGGTCCAGTTCCATCTTTATTAAATAGTAGTCAAAATGTAACGCCCGGTTCTCCGTTTTGGATTTATAAAGAAAATTCCGGATTTCAGTAATGGGAATAAAAATTTATTTATTTTCCTATTAGATTTATCAATTTTGAAGCAGTGATATGTCGTTTTGAGCTTCGTCTGACCCAAACCGTGTTTCGGGATGAAACACGACGTTTAGGTAGCTTTGGTTTGAAACTACGTCGTTTTGGGGATTTTTGAAAAAAAAAAAAAATGGGCTGGTCAACTGAGGCGGGTTGACCGCGCCAAGCCAACGACGCGTCGTCGGCTGGCGGGTCAAGCCCTAACCCCGGCTGCCTTCTCCTTCCTTATTTTTCTTTTTTTTCTTTCTCCTTTAATTTCTTTTTCTTCCTACCGTTGCCTTCACCACTCTGCCGCCGCCCCCCAACGTTCATGTCGTCCACTACCTTTCCCCTCAATCACACCAACGGTTCTCAACCCCACAATCACCCCTCTTTTCTTTTTCTATCTCTACCTATTTCCTCTCCTTTGGATTTGGTACCCAAAGCCTCACGTCTCCATTCCTTCCCTGCCATAATCGCAACCACCTCCAGGGTCCTCGTCGTGGAGACACAAGGCCACCGCCGCCTTTATCCACCTTCTCTCTGCCTGTTCCCGTGGACCACCGACGTCGTGGGCTGTACCGCGAGGCACGAGATCGACTCGGCCGGAGACAATCGAGGGAGAACAGGAGCGAGCCCGGGCCAGCTTCGCGTGCGGCTGCAACGCCGACGGGGTAAGCCGTCAGTTCCTTTCTCTTTGGTCCTTCTCCTTCTTTGTTCCCTCTAGATTGTTGATTTGGGAATTGGGTTGTTCCGGTGTGGGCGTGCGGCTCGGTGTGTTGTTCCGGCGGTGGCTGCGTGTGTGTGTGTGGGGGTGGACGGTGATGTTTCGTAATGTAGGTTGTGGTGGTTGCTGTAGGTGTTGTGGGTTCCGGCAGGCTATGTGTTGTGCGGTGGTGGTCTCGGTCGGCAGAGGCTGTGCAGAACCAATTTCTGCGAGTCTCTTCTCCGGAAAAGGTGCTTCACTGCTCGGGTTCATGTAGGTTGACTGTGGACGGATTTCGGGCAGCTTGAGGTGTTTTCCGGGTAAGGTTTGAACTAGCTCCTTCCTCCTTCAATTCGGTTGTAATCTGTAGGTGGAGTTTTGTGTTGAATTTTGTGTCGGGTTATTGTTCAATGGTGGCAGGATGGTTGTGTTTTCGTTTTGGCAGTTTTGGGTGAAATTCCGGCGAGGTTGGCCGGAATCCGGCGACGGTGTACTGTTCCGGCGAGGGCTCGGGAACATTTCCGGCGAAGGCTCGGGTTCTGCCAGCGGACCGTATTTCTCGTTTTTACGAGTGTTAGACGGTATTATCCTTGTTTTGTCTTGGTTATACCATGTATTTAAATTTTGGAATTTATTTTACGAAATACATTTATTTATATTTGTACATTTAGTGATTACGGTTTACCGAGAGCGGAGAGTTAGGGTGTGTGGCCTGGAAGACTTACCGACACGAGTAGATCATAGGCCGATAAACTCTTGGGCTCGGAAACGACCTTAGGACGGTTTTTAGGAAAAACCGAGCCCAAGCCCAGTGATCTCAATTTGAAGCTTAGCGTATTAAAAATGGACTTAAAGGAGTAGCCTTAAGACCTAATCTGGGATAACTAAATTCACGGACTTTAAGAACGGGCTTGAAGCCCATTTTCATAATCGGTAAAATACGACTTGAGGAAGTGGGCCCAAGGCCCGGAATTTGTGATTAAGGATTTAGTGGGCCTTAGGCCCGAGAATTTGATAATGAACTTAAGTCAATGAACCTTAGATCCCTAATCGTTGGAGTTATGAAAGAAGAAAAGATCCTTTTGGACTTAGACCCGGAAATCTTATAATCGGATAGTTAGGGTCGGGAGATACTCGATTAGAGCATACCTTTAGCATACATGCACGTTTTTACTTCTAAAATTGGTTTAGTGAATATATTATGTACCGGTATTCAGGCACGGGAGATATCTCGAGAGCCGTAGACTCGGATCGGGGAGAAGTCATAAACCACATTTTTGAGGTGACATTACAAGTCTTTTTGTATATGTTATGTGAATGCGTGTTGGTGTGGTTTGTTTGTTTACTTGCCTTGTTTGCTACATGCGATGATTGGAATTGTATGCCTGATTGATCTTACATGCCTAATTTCTTTATGAAAAATTGCTTTGGTGATAATGTGTGAATATGGGCCGCAGGCCCGGATGAAACAGGGACACTTACAGTGCACACATCCCTGAAAGACATAATGTATCTCAACCGTAATAACGTATGGTTAAGGGCCGCAGGCCCGGATTGGACAGGGACTCATACCATTCACACTTCCCTGAGAGGCATAATGTACTTCAACAAAAATATAAAATGTAATTAAGAATAAAATACTAAATTCTACTGTGGTGACGGTTGGTAGCCCCGAGGAGGGTTGGGTACCTCGGGTCACATTATGCTGTTTAGCATGCCCAGGGGATGTAGGTGCACCCCTGGAAGACTTGCACCGGTTAGGTGTGTCTGAGTGCACCCTCAGGTAGCTAGCGGCCACTTGAGATTTATCAGTGGTTTTTGGCCTCAGAATCTACCCCTTCTGAGGTTCGACTTTTGGGTTTCACACCCTGATCTGATCAGATGCGCTACCGAGACTTGACTCACAGTAGAGGGCCCATAATAATAAATATAATAATAATGATAACAATAAGATAACACATTGAGCTCAAACCACACGAGCTATATTACAATAAAACATTTATGTGATCGTGTGTGATTCTGATTTGCCTGTATGCTGTACTTGTGCTCGTGAGCTACTCACCCTACGAGCATGACTTCACTTTCATGTATATTTAGACCTTTAATGTTCACTGAGTAGGCGACTCACATAATCGCCACCGTTGTTTTTTCAGACTTTAGTTAGCGTGCAGACTCACTTATACGTCGACTCGGAGTTCAGACGCAGACACTTCAGCAGGTAGTTGTGCATCATCTCTCGGTGGGATCCATAGGGCCATATGCATGACATTTTTTTTCTACACTGATTTTATTATTATTTTATTTTCCACTGCATGATAATTAATTCGAGATGTCATAAATGTTCTACCTTTATATTGGTATTTGCCAGAGTTCGATTTTGAGATGTTATGTCGGCGTGATGCCGTGATGGCTTACTACTTGTTAAGCCGGTTAATTTCATTTACTTTTATGACATCTCGTTGTTAATACATTTTCATGGAAAATGTTTGTATACCGAAGCATCAGTTTTTGTACCCCGGGTTTCAAGAGTATTTTGGTAACTCTTTTTCATTTTATTATTTTATTTTTATTTAATTGGGGTACGGGCTTCCACACAAAAGATTAGTGAAACAAGATAAGGGGAGTTTTGTTCACTCATTTATTCGCATGTATTATGAATGTAAAGAGATAATTGCTAAGATAGGACTCAATTCTTCTTGTGCTTCTTCCGACTTGAGTCGCCCACTTCATCCTTCCCTTTGCCGATGGGACGTTCAGGAGACTCAAACCTCGGAGGTGCAGGTCCTCCCAGAAATGCCTCCTTTGAAAGATGCAAAGACTTCTCCGAAGTAGCCACGTCCTTCTTCAGCCAGCCCAAATATGACATAGGAGGGTGAACCTCAAAATGACCGCCAGTAAGTTCCCTTATAGGTAAGGCCCAACCTCCCTTGATAGCCCTCAGAGCAGAAGCCTTCATAGGTCCGGTGATGGGGACAGGGATGTCGGATGGAATGGTTTGGTTTATGCCAAACTGCCGTAGGACCCTACTTGGAGGATAGTATGTGGACTTTTCTATGAACGAGAGTTCCACCCAGTCTTTGCAGAAGGAACGCATGACCACTTCTTGCATCTCGAGCCACCGACAGAACCATGTGATTTGGGAAGCCTTCAGATCCTTCATGAAGATGACCCATCCCCGAATGGTACGAAATAAGACAGAATAGCCGCGACGGATATAATTTGTGGGGTCGGCCCGGGGGCGTTCAATCAACGTAAGGTGTTCGCACAAACACATCTACGAGAGAAGAGCAGTGAGAGAAGGGGAAGATATGTAGGGGGATAACAAGGGATGCGAAATCAAGTACACATACCTGGAGTAGAAGAGGGGAGCCAGTCAATGGGGCGCAGTGATCATCAGCCAACCTATCCAAGCAATGGAGGGTCTCGCCTAATATCACGGGGGTTAAGCTCTTTTCTCTAAAAAAATCTAGCCACTAGCGCACCAACCCGGAGAGGAAAAGTACCAGAGGATCCCACCATAAAAAATTCATGTACCATCACAAGGACAAGAGCATGGTTGCATTTCTCCCTCCATTCAAAGTCTCCTTCTCCCGGATGTTGTTCTAAGCCGTCAAGGAAGTACTGGTCAACAATCTTCGATAACACCAGATGGTTGTTTGGGTTCATGAAGAAGTTAATCTGACCTTCAGTGAGGAAAAGAAACTGGCTAACCTCTTTCAGAACAGCATCGTCGAGGGAAACCATGGCAACTCCCTTTATGAATTTGGCACCTAAGAAGGTGTTGAACTCATCAATGGAAGGACATAACTCCATCATACCCTCACCAAAGCAGAACACACGGCGACTCTTGTCCCAAAATTTGGCAACAGCACGAATTAGATTCTCCTCTATCACCACACCGCGAAGCCTGAATAGTCTGGTTAGACCCACCATAGCAAAATCTATGCGACACACAAGAGGAACACTCGCCATCCACTTGAGCACCTTGCGACACACAAGAGGAACACTCGCCATCCTCACTCATGATTGTCCTGGACGTGTTTGGAGTTTGTTATGATAGATTATGGGGGTCTCTGGGTTCCCGAGGCTTTATTTATACTGTTTTAGGGGTTGTGGGATTCGTCAAAACCCTAAGGCCCAGGTCCAAAAGAGAAAGAACCAAAAAGGAAAAGTTCGGGGGGAGGGGGGGTGGGGGCACAACTGTCGATGCCGACGGTCATGCTGTGAAGACCGCCACAACCGGCGGTCATCCGCCCAAGACCGCCGGCGGCAGCGGTCATCCACCCACATGACCGCCGGTCGATGACGCCAACCCACCCACGAAAATCTGAAGAAAAATCCAGAAAATTTGGGAAAGAGGGGAAGGATAGGGGAGAGAAAATAAAAAAGAAAAGAGAGGAACGGAGAGGGTCACGTTTATTTATCAAGGAGGGAAGACTTTTCACCTAGACAAGGGGCACCTGTTAACACTTTGCTTGAATACACAATGATAAATATTTTATATGTGAATGATATCATGCATGCACCACTTGTTGAACGTGGAGGTCAAGGACACATCACCCCCATCTTTACCTGGGGCACGATAGGCCCCTCCTTCTGATGTTGGGTTGAAATGCCCAGGGACAACCAGCAAAGTAGGGGCATAGTACCCCGTTTTGTTTTAATTAACATGTATCGGAGCACACTAAGCCTCATCTTTAAGACCTTGATGAAATACAAGGGGCATCCCACCCCACTTTCGGCTTATATGTCTCTAGGGACAGGGCATATCTAACTAGGTGATCTAGGGGCATGGGATCCAAGCATTCCAATTATGAGGTGACATCTTACGCTGAGAGAACCAAACCAGGAATGATCATGAATATAGGGTCCAGATAACCCACCCACAGGACGACACCAAACATGTGAGATAACCCCGAGAGCGCAAGTTGTCTAGTCAATCCCGAGAGATGAGAAGACCTAGTCAACCTGGCCATGAGGAAACCTGTGAGACAATGCTGAGAGGACCCAGACAAGCATCCGACCCGAGCTCATCCAATTAAAAGCCAAAGTCAGGTCTTTGCAAAGAGAGGAGCCTAGTAAGGGAGAGAGCCCAGCTCAAAGCCAAAGCCAGGTCTTTGCAATGAGAGGATCCAGTCAACCTCGAATGGTGAACCCCGTCAAAAGCCAAAGCCCAATCTTTGCAAAAGAAAATCTAGTCAACTTGAGAGGTGAGTGGATGTGGGGTGTCTAGTCAACCGAATCATGAGAGAATATCTGCCTTAAATTTAGGGAGTCTGAGAGGTGTGAGGTGATTAAGCCCAGTTAGAAGAGAGGTATGGGAATCCAGTCAAGACCAGAGGACCTAGCCATCGGAGGCCCAAACAGGAGAGAACATAGACACAAAGGAGCCCAGTCAAAGCCGTAGACCCAGTCTTCACAACCCGGTGAGATGAAAGAGCCCAGTCAGAAGAGAAATGAAGAAGTCCAGACACGAAATTAGTCAAACTAACAGACCCAGTCATGAAAAGAACCAGAGAGGAGCGAACCCAACCAGAGAAAATAAGAGAGCCCAGTTAAAGTCAATGCCCGGCCTTTGCAAACCCTAAGAAGAGAGGAGTGAGATATCTGGACCCAGGCGTCCAATCTTAAGTGAAACCAGAGCCCAGCCATGAAAAGACCAAAAAGGAGTGAACCTGACTAAAGGAGAGATGGAGGGAAGTGAGGTATCTTGACCCAAGCGTCCAGACACAAGTACAACCCGCAGAGATAAGAATCTAGCCATGGAAATTCGGACCCAGGTGTCCACGCATGAGTAGAACCAGAGAGCATGAGAGATTTAGACTCAAGTGTCTAGACATGAGAGTAGCCTAGTAAGCCAGGCGTCCAGCCCCTGTAAACCTTGAGAATGAGCCGACCTTGAGACATAGAAGTCGGAACGCCGGGAACCAAGTTCTCACAAACGATGAGATGAAGAAAACTAAAATACACGAACCTCGGCATGAGGTAACGACTCAGACATGAGATGAACCTCGGCATGAGATGGACACAAGATGAAGCTCACAAACCTCAGCATGAGGTAATACCCGAACATGAGATGAAATGCACAAACCTCGGCATGAGGTAGCACCCAGACTAAGACGGTCAGGCCAGCGCCGATAGATAAGACGATGTTATCACCTCGAGATGAGATGATTCCCGAAAATATGGGATGAGATTATTCCCATAAATCGAGGGCCAGTCCCTCAAACCTCAGGATGAGATGATTCTTAAGAAATCTGGGATGAGATGATTCCCAGAAACCGAGGGCCAGTCCCTCAAACCTTCGGGATGAGATGATTCCCGGAGTGGAGCATGGAATGCTCCAAACCATAGCACACACCACGAGCATCAATCATTCAAATTTGGTTGTTCTTGTCTTACGTTGTTTCGTCCTTAATTCATAAGGACTCATCAACGAGGGGCATCTGTGAACACCCAAATTTGACCCACGGAAATTTTACTAAATGAGACTTTGTACATGTGTAGACTTAGGATCAATGAGATGATTTGGTCCAAGGTTCAAGCATGATATGAATTTTAATTTAGTAGAATCAATGTATTTTGATGACATAACCTTTATGTACTTAAATCCTAGGATTAATGAGATGATTTAGCCTTAGGATAAAACATATGATAAGGTTTATTTGCATTAAGATAAATTTGAGCCTTTTTTATTTGTTTTTACCTGATAATAATGAGATGATTTATTCTTGGGTTAGGAATGAATTTAAGGGCCCAAATTAATTATTCTCCAGAGTTTGTCTAGCCCATTAACACATTTCTTGCAGATCAATTTTAGCTCTGATTTTCGTGGAAAATCAGAGTTAATTATCATTTAATTAGATTATGTGTTTTTGGTATGATTTTGGGTATTAATGGGTAATCTTTTGATTATGGAATGATTTGAGGGAGTAATGACCAAGTAATTGAGTGATTTATGGGTAGATTCGGGGTTGATTACGCGGTAGGATCGAATCAGGCCTAAATTTGGGGGATTGGGGGCTCGAAAAGGAAAGAACGGGTGAAACGCTGGGCGACCGGCGGCCATCTCGCGAAGACCGCCAGCTGCCGGCGGGCATCCACACAAGGCCGCCGGCAGTGGCGGTCATGCAGTGGATGACCGCCGGCAATGGAGGTCATCACCCTCCAGAATCCCCGATTTTTCCCATTTTGTTTCTTTTTCGATCCTACGCGATTTTGGACCAAATTTTTCGAGCATAATCTTCACCATTAAGCAGGTCCACGCCCCTAGGCTTCCCAGAACACTATAAATAGGACCCCTCACACACATTTCAAAGGACATACAACATTCCTCACATACACACCCATAAGCTCTTCTTGATTGGAGAAACTCTACCTCTCCAAGCCTAGAAATATTTTCTAAGGCAGAAACTCTGGAGGATTTTTATGGGGAGCAGCAAGCAGCAGTCTAGCAAGGAGGAGTCAAGAAGAGGATCAACCATAGAGCTAAGAAGTGGCAAGAAGGTGGGTGTAGAACTCAACCCATTACAAGGAGCTAGAGGAGGGCTACACAAGGTAATCCTAAATCCCTTTTTGATTGATTTTGGCTGATTGATTGCTGATGCTTTTGATGATGTAAGTGGCCGATTAGTGCCATGTTTAGAACTACGTGGCTCTGACCCCGGTCACTCGGGTACGTAGGTAGTCTAGGTTTCACAACGGGATGCAAGCCAAGTCTTTTCCTCCCTCCCTTTCTTTGTTTTCCACGCTTGCATACTTGCACACTTGCACAAGGCGCACTTTTCTCTTTGATTGCATAAGATTTCGACCCAACATGGATGAGTGCCTAACACCTTCCCATCCGTGACGAACCCCCGATCCCATATCTTTGGTTTGCCATGACCATGTTGCCTAAGGAGTCATTTGAGGATTTTTCCTAAGTTTTGTCCCTAATAAAACTTAGATGGCGACTTCAATGATGTGGGATTGACCTGAAGAAGAAGGTGAAAGGAATAGGTGAATAGGCCCAAGTGATTTTGGGTCGGGTATTCACATGTACTTGGTTATATAAATTCATTGTTCATGAACCTCAACATGACATTAGGAAAATTAAAGGAACTATAGAGAAATACCCCACTAATTTTCCATAAAACTTCACTTGAAAACTTGATACTAAAACACCATATATACCTATATATATTGTCAAACCCATTATCCAGCTCGACTATTGACCATTTATTTTGAACCAGACCAAAAGCTCAAGAATCATAACTTACCAAGGTTTTTAAGCAAGGGTTTAATAATGCTCATTAAAAATCCTGGATACAGTTTAGAAATTATTCTACCAATTTATTTTATTTAATGTTCCACAATTGCTACTACACCATGCTACTTATTGCCCAATTACTCGTATCAACCAACTGTCAATTAAATTCCTTGCTAGCCACCGCATGTACAAAAGAACTCAACAATCAATCATTCATGTTTTATATTATACTGTTTGCAGATAAGGTTTATTCATTTGTACAAGCCTTGACCTGTAAATCTAAAACTCAAATATAATGTTAAGCAAATAGCCTGCGTTTCCCCTCTGTTTATGGAACAAGAATCGGGTGCATAAAAACTCATGATTAGAAACATGTTACACGGCACAAACCTCAATCCACCACAACTCATTAGACAAGAATAAGTCGGTTGGTTTATTACCAACTAGCCATGTGCTGAAAGCCGATTAAAAGCAAGGTTTCATAAGGATGTGCCATAACCCACAATTAGGAAAATAATTAATTAATGATTTAATGTAAACAATTATTGAAATTTCAAATAACCGTGTGAAACTTAAAGCAGTGCACTTGACACAGATCCAAGGAATGCAATGGTTACCTCTCTAGGATTGTTTTTTTTTTTTGTTCTTTTCTTAGCACTGGCCTTGGGTGGTAAAATCAACGAGTTCCATTATGAGTGCTGCACAAACCGTACACTATAAACGGCTTGAGCCTTGAGATCAAACAATTAGGTCCGGCCACCAACAACCAAAAGCACTTCAATCCTCGCCCGAATCCGACATCATCCACAAAACACAACCCATTAATCATGGTACCACCCAGAAATCAGAGAGAAGCAAAAGAAGGAAGAAGAAGAGAGTTTGAGAGACATAAGAGTGTGAGGGAAAGAGAGAAAAATAAAAATTAGAAGGAGAGAGAGAGAGATGTGAGGAAGAGAGAAAGAATATCGGGTGAGTTTGAGGGAAAAGAAAAAGTGAGTAGAAAACCAATCTTGTTAAACGTGGGTACAACCTTAGACTTAACCGAATTTGAAATGGTGTTGTTTTATTTAACACGTCATTTTGCCAGTTTGCTTCCCCCTAGTCAAAAGCTATGCCAAAACACATGCTACTTTGTTTTATGGTAAGACTTGCCAAAACTACGCCGTTTTGGCCAAAACCTGTCGAATTCATGTGTTTCGTATGTAACTAGATTTTATTATAAACACACTATAAAAATCAGGAAACATAATTCTCATGCCCAATAAATTTTCATAAGAGTAAAATTGGAATTAGGGTAAAATTGGAAATAAAATTCCAAAAATTCCAAAAAAAATAAATAAAAATTAAATACCGGGGCGTTACAATAACGTTCAAATTGATTCAGCCAAGTCCAACATGAGCAAGATTCAACCTTGAACTCTACAAAAACTACTGGAATGTTAGAGGAGTCATTGGTGCCAAAACTTGATAGTGACTACTGAGGGATTTGAACATTGATGATCTAACGCCTTTTATGACAAATCTGACAGTGATAAGAGATTGATGAAAGTTGGCTTTCTTTGGTCTTTGTGTCAAGCTAACCTATTACTAGGAAGTCAAAGGAACCTAGTACTCTATATGTTTGGAACTACACAAGATGGTTCAAATATGTTACAACTTCCTCTCTTAACGTTCCTATGATATCAACATATGAGCAACAACCTTGATCTTCACAAAGGACTATTGAATGAGAGTGACTACTAAGGGATTTGACCATTGTGGCGCCTTCCATGCCTGAACTCGATGCAACTGATAGTGACACATAGCCATTATGCTTGGAGGCTTCTTCTCCCTTGCCTCTATATAACGAAGATTGATTGATGAAGAATGTTAGAGCTGCCAATGGAGAAATAAGTGAGAAATTTGCAGCAATTTTTCTCTTAAGCTTGAGAGTGTTCAAAGTTTCTTCATTGTGCATTACTTGTAAATCTGTTGAGTGAGTCACTTATGAAGATATATTGAGAGAGGGTTATACCTTAGACAAGCTTATGAGTATCTTGTGCTCATTAGTAAGAAGCAAAGCTAGGATTAGCTTTGAGAGAAGGTTTGCAAGTTGCACCTTGGAAAAATTTGTGAGAGATAGGCTTTATTAGTTTGACTTGTAAAGAAACCAAATGAGTGAGGTAGGATAGGGGATATCTTACTGGGAATCTCAAGAACAAAGCTTGGATTAGCTTTGTGGGTATGAAAGGTTAGAGCTTAGTCTAGGTAAAAGCTTGTACTACAAGTTATTGGTTGATCCTGTGAAAAACCGTGGTTAGTGAAGGTATAAAAATCTCAAGGTGAATTCTTTGAGTAGAGTGGAGGTAGTCCTTTGTGGCGAACCACTATAAAATCTTATGTGCAAATCTCTTCCTCTCTTTACTTAATTATATTCTTAACTATCCGATTTTGATACAAAGTAGATTTAGCATTAGTGACGCTAAATCGGTGAATAAGCGAAAAAAAAGGCTAATTCACCTCCTCTCTTAGCCAACTTGGACCAACAACAATTACATATTCAAAAACATATTTATGCAGATGCAAATTTTTTCGGTTAAACCAAATTAAAAATTTTCTATGACATTTTTTTAGAAACAAATCAAATTTTATTGAATCAAACATCTGAGTTAGGGGCCCTAACAATGTTTACGCCACATATGTAAAAAGATAGAAATATAAGAAAACTAGCTCACTTCATGTGCGTTCCACGGGCTTGTTTATTAATTTTTTATAAAGATATTAAATAATAATATAGAAAATAACTAATCTTGCAAATTTAAACATGCATCATTGAGCCCTACAGTGAAAAAAATATATTAAATAATAGAAAAAATTAATAATAACAAAAAAATATAAAACATAAGAGGGTAATTTTTAAAAATATTCCACAACTAATACTATATAAATAGAAAAAATATTAAGAAAAAAATTTAAAAATTAACAAAAAAATATATTAAGAAAAACAAAAAATATTTAGTAATCATATAAAGAAAAATAATACTTAAAATTTTTTTGTTTTATTATTTAATTTTTAATTTTATATAATTTCTTTTTGTGTGTAAACTAGTCTATTTTTCTTTTTCAATATTTTTCTCTACATAATAGAAGTTTTTTTATTTACTTGCCTGACTTATATTTTAAAAAATTACTACTTATTTTTTATTATTTTTTTAAATTATTTAATACTTTTAAATTTTTCTTCTTTTTGTTTGTTTTTATTTTTTTAGGGCTTAATATGTTTAAATTTACAATATTAATTATTCTTGGTATTATTCTTAAGTATATTTTATTTCTATAATATTTTTTGTGTTAAATATTCTATTTTCATATATTTAATGTTTTTTTGCATAGTATTAGTCTTTTTATTTATTTTTCTGATTTACATTCTATTTTTTGTTTTAAGTTTTTTTTAGATAATAATAGTTTTTTATCTATTTTCGTAATTTATATTTTTAAAGATTACTCTCTTATATTTTTTATTTTTAAAATTATTATTATTTAATTATTTAATTTTTTCTTCTGTTGTTTTTTTTTTTGTTAAATTATTTTTGTTTGTCCAAATAGGCCTGAGAGAGAGGATTTGTTTCTTCACAAACTACTTACCCGCAAAACACACAGTAATCACAAGCAGAAATATAATAGAGTAGAAGGAAGAGAGAGTGACATAGTGATTTATAGTGGTTCCTCCTTACTAGGTACTTCCACTACCTACAGGACCCTCATTTAGGATTTTAAACTCTCACTACCTTAAGCTTTTGCGGGATCAGCCTCAACTTATTACAGAAACCATGCTTTTGTAGGCTAAGCTCTAACCTTTACAGGAAACAAGCTTTTGCAGGCTAAACTCTAATCTTTACAAGTTTTTCCCAGGCTAAACTCTAACCTTTTTCAAATCTAATCCTAGATTTGAGATCTCAGGAAAACTACACACTAGTCTTGCCTAAAACACTACCCTTTGAAATAACTTGGAGAATAAGAGTAAGCACAAGTGTAAGCTCAACAAATATCTCAGGTTGTAAGCACAGTTGTAGACTTCAAAGCAATTTTCAATTGGCTGGGATGCTTTTCTAAAAAGCAATCCTCTTCCTTATATAGAGCTTGAGCAAGTAGGAGTAGGTAGAAACGTCTTCATCTAACGGCTCTAAAGTACCCATCAACTCATCATCCAACGTGCCGGAACTGTGACGACCCAACCAAACCAAGCCCAACATACAGTGTATACAACAGAAACTCGGGCTCAACANGGGGGGGAGGGGGGCAGGGGGTTGGTTGAATTAGGCTACCCCTTAATCTCGTTTTGTTTCTTCACAAACTACTTACCAGCAAAACAGACTGTAATCACAAGCAGAAATATAAGAGAGTAGAAGGAAGAGAGAATGACACAGTGATTTATAGTGGTTCCTCCTTACTAGGTACTTCCACTACCTACAGGACCCTCATTTAGGATTTTAAACTCTCACTACCTTAGGCTTTTGCGGGATCAGCCTCAACTTACTACAGAAACCATGCTTTTGTAGGCTAAGCTCTAACCTTTATAGGAAACAAGCTTTTGCAGACTAAACTCTAACCTTTACAAGTTTTTCCCAGGCTAAACTCTAACCTTTTCCAAATCTAATCCTAGATTTGAGATCCCAGGAAAACTGCACACTAGTCTTGCCTAAAACACTACCATTTGAAATAACCTGGAGAATAAGAGTAAGCACAAGTGTAAGCTCAACAAATATCTCAGGTTGTAAGCACAGTTGCAGACTTCAAAGCAATTTTCAATTGGCTGGGATGGTTTTCTAAAAAGCAATCCTCTTCCTTATATAGAGCTTGAGCAAGTAGGAGTAGGTAGAAACGACTTCATCTAACGTCTCTAAAGTACCCATCAACTCATCATCCAACGGCTCTTAGGTACAAATAATTCTTCAGAGTTGACTCCATAATCCACTAGCTGGTGTTGGGGTTATTTCAGGAAGTCCTGAAATGCCCCGACCCGTATTTACCGTACACAGTAATCACGTGCCGGAACTGTGACGACCCAACCAAACCAAGCCCACCATACAGTGTATACAACAGAAACTCGGGCTCAACAAACCAAAATAAAAATGTCAATAACAACATAACCGGCCCAATGGCCCAACAATAGTAAAAATAATGCACAGTGGAAGACTTAATAACTCACAAAACACTGTATGCGACACTGATGCAAACTATGGATCCAAGCCCTGTCCAAGGGATAACGCCGCAGCCTGTCTGGAATGCACCAAACCTGTACCACAAATAACTCATCCTACGGGATGAAAGCCCGCAGGTGAGGGTTGAGTCCGAAGTGCTCACCGACGAAGGATAGACAATCAATATGCGACACTAAAATTACTCAAGGTCAAAAACAGGCAAAAACCGCCAAAATACACCAAACCGAAAGACAAGACCTAAAACCGGTCCAAGACCAAAAAAAAGATTTAAACAAAAACCAATTTGCAATTTTATCTTTCCGGGCCCCGTCACGGATAAGCTAGAGGTCAGACCTGGTTACCAACATATTCCGGGTGCCAGACCAAATCCAGAGAACCCAGGGATAGACATCCCAAAAATACGAACGCGATAGACATCCCAAGCATAGACATGCTTATCACAAGTAACCCGGTCATGGCCACCACAAAACAGTCTTAAAGCATCGAGTCATACCACTACTTACCACGTGACAATTATATTATGATCATCAAAATCAAATCACAGGGATCGACATCCCTAACCAAAATCCCGGGATAGACATCCCTGTCCAAAATCAAGGATCGACATCCTTATCAAAATTTATTATTTATTCCATTATTCTTATGGCCAAAGACACGATAATAAATATCCAAAAACCAATCAAGATACTGGGATAAACATCCCGACAACAATCAAGACCATGGGATAAGCATCCCGAATCAAACCTCANTAGACATCCCTGTCCAAAATCAAGGATCGACATCCTTATCAAAATTTATTATTTATTCCATTATTCTTATGGCCAAAGACACGATAATAAATATCCAAAAACCAATCAAGATACTGGGATAAACATCCCGACAACAATCAAGACCATGGGATAAGCATCCCGAATCAAACCTCAGCAAATGCAACATCCAACAATGCAATAACCAACAAACACAATAACCGAGTAATACAGGCACATATTGAAGGAAATCCATCCTCACCTTGGCCGATTACTCAACTCCGGAGACAATGACCGGTACCAAGGCCGGCTCCTCGGGAAACTGCCCGATATCCGAACCTATACAACAAAACAATATATACACATAAATGCACATAATCGGTATGCTATGATGCCAATACTGCGAAATAAACCCATCCCGGTTCATATCCTTTATTTTCATCTTTTACCGAAAATATTATACCATACGTATATCCGAATATAATTTCGGTACCATATTTTAATTAAAACTCTTTTCAAAATATTTTCATAAATTAATTATACTTTCTCAAAATATAATCACCATAATTTTCTGAAAAAGATAACATATTTATAATTTCCAGAAAATATACAAAGTATTTATCTTTCTCTAAATATATATAATAATATTTTCCAACACAAAATATAATTACCTTTATTTTTCAAAGTACATATATATACATATTTCCACAACCATAATTTTCCAGGGAAAGTAATATATTTAAAAAATTTCCAGAAATTATTTTCATGGTATATATATATATATATTTTCCAATTAATAACAGTTTTCCAAAACATAACTTAATTATTTGTCCATGTATATATATTTATATTTTCCTCAAAATACCAGAATTAATTTGATCATAATTTTCCCAAAGTGTATATATATTTTTTTTCAAAATTAAATACCAGAATAATAAATAAATACATATATATATATATATATTTAGTTTTTTATTAAAAATAAAACCGGACTGGGCCATGAATAGTGCGGCCCAGAGCAAGGCAGCAGCCCAGCACAGGCCTGCCAAGGCCCGGCCCAGCACCACACAGCCCAACCCAGCGAACAAAACCCAACCCAGACTGTTCGCAACCCGTTTTCACGAAACGGATCCTTGCAAAACCCGGGTCTTACCTTCGGGTTGCGGCAGCGCGACGGCGACGACGGGCGCAGGAGGGAACACGAGCTCAACCACGACGTCAAGGCGGCACGAGCGGCACGGGGGCGGCGGGAAACCAGCGCTGCATCGCCGGCAGGAAGTGGAAGACGCCGAGGAGCTGGATCCGTTGGGTTCTGCTCGCGGGTCAACGGAAACTGGCGGAGCGTCTCGCGGCGGAAGGCGACGGGGACGACAGCTTCGAGGTCGCATCGGCTCGGCGAAGACGAGGCTGGTGGCGGTGAAGCTCGAGACGGCGCCGGTCATCCTCCCGTGAACAGTGACCAAGGGAAAAAGAGGTGACGCACTGTTCCCCCTTTCTTCCTTTTTTTCTTTCTTTTCTTTTTTTCTATTTTCTTCTTTTTTTCTTCTCTTTTTTTCTTATTTTCTGATTTTCCCTTCTTTTTTTTTCTTTTTTCTTTCCTCCCTCTCTATTTTTTTCTGTTTTTCTTTTTTTTTCTCTTTTTTTTATTTCTTTTCTTTCCTTTTTTTTCCTTTTTCTTTTTCTATTTTTTTCTCTCTTTTTTCCTTTTTTTTTTCTTTTCTCTCTTTTTCTTTTCCTTCTCCTCTTCCTCTCTTCTCCTGGTTCCTTTCTTCTTTTATAAACCGTGATGATACTGTGAAACCTGTGATTCATCAATAATGCAGCTTGTCTGCATTATGGAGCGAGTCCAGTCCGGACCAGAAAATAACTGATACCCCCCTTACTTATTTTTCGGTGTGATTTTTTTGAGGATTCCGGGACCCGAAAAATACCAACTTAGGCCCGAAAAATCCACGGAAAAATCACGAGCGCGGGAAAACCCTCGGTTACGAAAAACGACGCCCGATTTACCTTGAATTAATTACCCAAGATTAATTCTTCTGGTAAATCACTGTAGAAAGACTTTTACAGTCCGGTAAAAATCCAAAATTTTTACCGGGGTTGTTACAGTCTACCTACCTTAAAAAGAATTTCGTCCCCGAAATTCTGTCTTATCCGTGGGTCCTACCACGATAAGCTTCTGGTATACTCCACCAGGTGTCCAAACTCAACATGAGATACCGCTTATGCCCTTAAGTGACATCTCATCCTCTATAAGAACCGAACCTCATGACTGGGAAACTCACACACAGTCATGGACTCTCCAATCCGATCTCGAACTACCTCAGACTCCGAGAACAACAGCTACATCGGCGGCACTGCTTTCCCGACAAGCTCCGATGAAGAACCTCCCAAGAAGCGGTTCAAAACCAACATCATCGGCCTGAAGGAACACATGGTGGTCTCCAGCAGACGGCGTAAGAAGCGTGCTGGCAAAGGAGCTGAGGATCGGAAGGGCAAGGCAACGGCTGAAAGTAGCACTTCACAGTAGACACTGACGCAACTAAACGTCTCACTGAAGAAGATCAGCTCGGCGGTATTGCAGATAGAACTGGCGTGCGCGGAGCTCTTCCCTCACATGAAAAACGTCCAAAAACTTGTAAAAGATCTAGAGAAGCAAGTAACTCCATAGAGTACTTCTTCTCCTGTTGTAAAACCGTTATAAAATAAATAAAATAAGCTTTCCTTTTTAAAACAAACTCTTGTGTTACGAAATCTTATGTTAAACAGAAAAATAAAACATCTCAAAGCAGAACAAAAATCAACAATAAGAATATAAAATCAAACATAAAGAAATCAAAAATAAAATTCGTCTAACAAAACCAAAACATAAAGAAATTAAAACAAAAACATGTTTTCATGCTCGGCGCTCTAGATCGATCGTATCCATCCTCGATCCCGAGAAATGTGACATACGGAGCTAACGGTGACGTCGGTTTCCCTCGTGAAAAAGACGTCCGTTAACTCGCAAGGTGACGATCACGAGAGCGTCCTGTGTCCCTCGAAAGAAACGTATCCACTTGTTCACAAATTCCGCATGAGCCAAAAACGTCTGCGTATCTCTCCACGATGTCCGAACAGGTGTGACCTTGTCGCACATGCACTCTACTCGAGGTATGGCCCCATCAGTCTAGCCTCAACGGTCACGAATGCATGTGATAAAAGATGCAAGAAAGAGTCATAAAAAGAAATGCCAAGGTAGCCAGGGCGTTAGAAAATTGTGAGATGGAAAAGGGCTGAAAAACACTGGCATTTGTAGCCCGAAAAACGTATAAAGTAACAAAGCAATAAATGAAGCAACGGCAAAATTTCAAAAAGCAAAATCTTGAAAATCGAAAACAACAATCACGCTCCCAATAAGAGTATAAAGGACGGAGCAGTGAGGTGTAAATCATCAAAAGCATCTTAAAGCAAACAAACTCTCAGGCAAAGAAACCTCAAAACTCAGAAAAAACAAAACACCAACACGTTCAAAACACAATGCCTGCTCCATCATCCGTCTTCTTCGTCGATGGTGCCAACCTAGGCAGAAGAAACCGGCTAGCCTACAGCATGATCAAGGAGCATCCAGAAGAGCTACTGAACGAGCTCGGCAGAATGCCACGTCTTGTCTTCGTTGACGAACTCTACTCATCTAGATTCTTCGTCACTCCCATGGAAGAGACGTTCTTCCTGGAGGACCATGGCACTGTGAGGACCTCCTACTACGGCTCGGCCAACTCCACCATGTTCTTCATCTCCGAAAGACTTCAGGAGTTCAACCTAGAGTCCACTTGCCATTTCCTGGAGCAAGGTACCTACTACCAGCTCTCGATGACTACCCAGAGCATGCCCAGAGTCACTCGTCTGCCCGTAACTTGGCCAAAGGCCCGACTACTGGTGTGGAACTGCAGAGGAGTCGCTAGGCATTCCAGGAGTTCTCGCGTACCCTGAGGTGTAAGTTTCCTATACGTGATTATGACACTCATACACTCTATATACGCAGCGGAAGCTACGGAAACTTAACCAAGGAACACAAGTGAAGCAAGCAAAACCGTATAATAAAATTTCGTACCTGTAGGAATAGGATCTTTCACCTAATAGCTGGAGGGAATCAGCAAGAGCTAGACAACGGCCTGGCTCCTCTACGGTATCCACACGAACCGTGATCAAGGTGGAGTCATCACACGATCCAACTTCCGAGCACTCCCGGACTGGGTGCTAGCAGCAGAAATCGGGAGCTTGTACGGTTGTGGTGTTTTGTGATGTTTCTTCTTTCACAAAGAAGAGATGAAGTTGAGAGGGTTGTGTGTCACGTTTTTTGCTCTGAAAAACTGAGTGAGAATGAATGAATTGAGCATCAACGATCTGATCAATAATACCCCTAACCCACTCACACAAAGAGCCATTAGAATAATGGCAAAAGGAGCCAACAAAGTGGACCATTAGTGATGACCCTCATCACTAATGTCTCCCACTCACTCAATCTGATCACAACACTCCACCTAAGCATGTCTGATCAATAATTTCTTTAATTATTCATCCCAAAACGACCCTGGTTCAACAATGGCCCAACCACGATTCAACCACGGTCCAACCACACCTGGTCCAACCACGGTTCAACCATCTGCTCGAATCAACGGTTCTATGTGTGTGACCCTGTAGGCACTTGTAACGTCCGACAATAATTGTAAAATCTCATTTTACAATTATAAACAAAGAGCGGCGTCTAGCAACACATCATTGCTACCCGAACGACAAGATCAGTACTGATTCTATATGCCTCGGAACATGTCATCGTCCTTTCGTCCCATTATCAAGATCAAACACGAGACATGGAATATGCCAATCTCGTATGTGTCTAATCTATGTTTCTTGATCCCCGAGTTAACTGTATAAAACGGATACCCGTGATATCACCATATCACCTAATCCGAGCATGGCCATGCATTTAACAGTTCAACTCTATCAAGAAACCATATGATAATATACCCGTTATATGGGTCGAACGAATCCCGTCTTGATCAATCAAAACCCACTACATATTCGTCATATAACCAATGATTACCCTTATGTCCACCCAGTTACGGGTGACTAGGAATAATATCAAACCACATGATTCATATGTTGGATACCTTGACGATCTCAGGTCAAAGGACAATACATCTATAAGAAACACTAATGACATACATATAACGTTCCATGTAGTGTTCTTATATGGGTCGGTCCGGTCCACAAGTTCTCCAACTTGTGCCCGTATGTAGAATTCGTATCTCATACTATTCTCAACATACGCTAGTCTTAATTTATTATTACAACCCATCCATAATAATAACCGACTTGGGACATTTAAGAATATATCAAATATAACCTAGGGTTATAAATATGTGCAAGCAATTGTCTCATAATCATATTTATTAGAATAACCTCAAAGTATATACATGACTACAATCATCCATAGATTGGCTTTTGGGCATATAACTAACATGAGGGACCTGAAGAACCAGTACAAACCAAACATGGTTCTTCTCACAGAGACCCAATGGCAGCCTGAAGACGATCACGGTCTCATCCCACTCCGGTTCCCTCAAACAAACTGGTTCGAGCTTCCCGGCCAGAACAACGCAGGCGGCATGTGGTTCTCGTGGAGCGACAGCATCAAGGTCAACATCAACAATGACCCCAACAGCTTCAGGGTCAACGTCATTCCAAGGCGATGAATGTATTTTTATTTTTATAAAATATCAATGTAATATTTATGTTTGTAATAATAATATTAGCCATATTAATAATATTTATATTTCCGCTTATTTATGGCATCAATTACCCCTTATGTGTATATTCTGCGACAGCTGGCGTCCCTTGACTGGATCCATAATACACTAACTAAATGATATAAAATAATAAATAATTGGAGCGAACTATGCAAACAAGAACAACAAACACACAGGGACTGCCCAACAAGACCTAACGCCCGCTCCGCTACCAAAATGAAATGCCTCGACCCGTATTTACCGTACACAGTAAACACGTGCCGGAACTGTGACGACCCAACCAAACCAAGCCCAACATACAGTGTATACAACAGAAACTCGGGCTTAACAGCCCAAAATAAAAATGTCAATAACAACATAACCGGCCCAATGGCCCAACAATAGTAAAAATAATGCTCAGCGGAAGACTTAATAACTCACAAAACACTGTTTGCGACACTGATGCAAACTATGGATCCGAGCCCTGTCCAAGGGATAACGCCGCAGCCTATCTGGAATGCACCAAACCTGTACCACAAATAACTCATCCTACGGGATGAAAGCCCGCAGGTGATGGGTGAGTCCGAAGTGCTCACTGACGAAGGATAGACAATCAATACGCAACACTAAAATTACTCAAGGTCAAAAACAGGCAAAAACCGCCAAAGTACACCAAACTGAAAGACGAGACCTAAAACTGGTCCAAGACCAAAAAAAAGACTTAAACAAAAACCAATTTCCAATTTTATCTTTCCGGGCCCCGTCACGGATAAGCTAGAGGTCAAACCTGGTTACCAACATATTCCGCCACGGTCTGGTTTAGGTCTCTTGGGTCCCTAGCTGTAGGGTTTTTATGCTTGGGTCCCTATCTGTAGGGTTTTTATTAGTGCCCTATCTGTAGGGTTCGTATCTGTACGAATAGTGTTCATTGGGTCCAGTACCGGTGGTGTTTTGTCAGAATTTGGTAGCTCAGCATGGTGATGAATGGTGCACTGTTAATTATTATGATCATCAAAATCAAATCACATGGATCGACATCCCTAACCAAAATCCCGGGATAGACATCCCTGTCCAAAATCAAGGATCGACATCCTTATCAAAATTTATTATTTATTCCATTATTCTTATGGCCAAAGACACGATAATAAATATCCAAAAACCAATCAAGATACTAGGATAAACATCCCGACAACAATCAAGACCATGGGATAAGCATCCCAAATCAAACCTCAGCAAATGCAACATCCAACAATGTAATAACCAACAAACACAATAACCGAGTAATACAGACACATATTGAAGGAAATCCATCCTCACATTGGTCGATTACTCAACTCCAGAGACAATGACCGGTACCAAGGCCGGCTCCTCGCGAAACTGCCCGATATCCGAACCTATACAACAAAACAATATATACACGTAAATGCACATAATCGGTATGCTATGATGCCAATACTGCGAAATAAACCCATCCCGGTTCATATCCTTTATTTTCATCTTTTATCGAAAATATTATACCATACGTATATCTGAATATAATTTTGGTACCATACTTTAATTAAAACTCTATTCAAAATATTTTCATAAATTAATTATACTTTCCCAAAATATAATCACCATAATTTTCTGAAAAAGATAACATATTTATAATTTCCAGAAAATATACATAGTATTTATCTTTTTCCAAATATATATAATAATATTTTCCAACACAAAATATAATTACCTTTAATTTTCAAAGTACATATATATACATATTTCCTCAACCATAATTTTCCAGGGAAAGTAATATATATAAAAAATTTCCAGAAATTATTTTCATGGGTTTTTCAAAACATAACTTAATTATTTGTCCATGTATATATATTTATATTTTCCCCAAAATACGAGAATTAATTTGATCATAATTTTCCCAAAGTGTATGTATATATTTTTTTCAAAATTAAATACCAGAATAATAAATAAATACATATATATATTTAGTTTTTTTTATTAAAAATAAAACCGGACTGGGCCATGAATAGTGCGGCCCAGACCAAGGCAGCAGCCCAGCACAGGCCTG
Organism: Turnera subulata; assembly: GCA_028386065.3. Taxonomy (NCBI): domain Eukaryota; kingdom Viridiplantae; phylum Streptophyta; class Magnoliopsida; order Malpighiales; family Passifloraceae; genus Turnera; species Turnera subulata. The sequence continues at coordinate 34,785 of JAKUCV010002731.1, read as the reverse complement.
TCAAGGCCCGGCCCAGCACCACACAGCCCAACCCAGCGAACAAAACCCAACCCAGACTGTTCGCGACCCGTTTTCACGAAACGGATCCTTGCAAAACCCGGGTCTTACCTTCGGGTTGCGGCAGCGCGATGGCGACGACGGGCGCAGGAGGGAACACGAGCTCAACCACGACGTCGAGGCGGCACGAGCGGCGCGGGGGCGGTGGGAAACCAGCGCTGCATCGCCGGCAGGAAGCGGAAGACGCCGAGGAGCTGGATCCGGGTCAACGGCGACTGGCGGAGCGTCTCTCGGCCGAAGGCGACGGGGACGATGGCTTCGAGGTCGCGTCGGCTCGGCGAAGACGAGGCTGGTGGCGGTGAAGCTCGAGATGGTGCCGGTCGTCCTCCCGTGAACGGTGACCGAGGGAAAAATAGGTGACGCACTGTTCCCGTTTTCTTCCTTTTTTACTTTCTTTTCTCTTTTTTTTCTCCTATTTTCTGATTTTCCCTTCTTTTTTTTCTTTTTTTTTTCTTTCCTCCCTCTCTGTTTTTTTTTCTATTTTTCTTTTTTTTTCTCTTTTTTTATTTCTTTTCTTTCCCTTTTTTTCCTTTTTCTATTTCTTTTTTTTCCTTTTTTTTTTCTTTTCTCTCTTTTTCTTTTCCTTCTCCTCTTCCTCTCTTCTCCTGGTTCCTTTCTTCTTTTATAAACCGTGATGATACTGTGAAACCTGTGATTCATCAATAATGCAGCTTGTCTGCATTATGGAGCGAGTCCAATCCGGACCAGAAAATAACTAATACCCGCCTTAGTTATTTTCCGGTATGATTTTTCTGAGGATTCCAGGACCCGAAAAATACCAACTTAGGCCCGAAAAATCCACAGAAAAATCACGAGCGCAGGAAAACCCTCGGTTACGAAAAAGACGCCCGATTTACCTTGAATTAATTACCCAAGATTAATTCTTTTGGTAAATCACTATAGAAAGACTTTTGTAGTCCGGTAAAAATCCAAAATTTTTACCCGGGCTATTACAAGTCCACTCTCTTTGCAGCTCAATTACTTGAAAACAATCCATTTTTGGCAATCTGGGACCATAAGTGTGGACCGCAATTGATAATTGAGTTTGGAGGTGAGAGACAAGTGTTGCAGGTCTTCTTCTCTGCCGTGGATCACTTTCTTTGCCTGTTCGAGTAGTTGTGGTTTGGGGTTTAATGCCGTGAGGACCACCTGGGCCACCAGCCACTTACAGCAGGACCACTTTTGAAGTTAACAGCAAAGTATGGTTTCTTCCAGAAACCAAGCCCGTGGTTTTTTTTGTGGTTCTTGTAAGAAACCACGCAGCATATTAATCAACACAAATATATGCAAACATCTAACCAAGTTTGTTAATCATCAAAATCAATATAATTATTCACTAAATATGATTAGTCATTGATAATTCCTATTAAGCTCATGTTTAGGTCATCATTCTCCTCCTTTTTATGATGACAAATATTGTGTTGATTTATGCAAAAACCAGGGTTAGTTAGGATAAGACTTCATATAAGTACACTCCCCCTGTTTTGTTGCTCCCCATATATCAAACATTTTTGTGCTATAAGCACCATTGGCTAATCTGCTTAGCCAGAACACTCCCTCTGCGAATAACAACACTTTCTTGCGAATAATTTTCAGTAGAGTATAGCGCAACAATAATTAGCTATTAACTATTTAATATAGTGCAAATTTTCTCTCCCTTTTGGCGTCAACAAAAAGAATAAGGATAAAAGGTAGAATAAAAGACAAGATTAGTGCAATAGAAGCATAAGATTAATAACATAAGATCAGATAAGATAGCAGAACCAAAGGATCCGAGAAGAGCAGCCTAACAAAGTTCAGAACCAAACAACAAACTGTTAGAACAATAGCCCTTCGCTAGAGAGGGGGGGGGGGGGGTGAATAGCGATAATCGAATTAAAATGAAATAGGCAGGAATCAAATGCGGAATTGAAAGATTGAAGGACACAACCAATTTATCCTGGTTCACACACACTCTACTAGTGTGGCTAATCCAGCCCTTCAAGTCTCACTTGAAGATTTCACTATCTAGTGTTAAGCTTACGGGTGCTTAACAAACCGTTACAACCTAGGAATTCTAGTCACAAGAATCCTAAA
>JAKUCV010002731.1:6761-27870 GCA_028386065.3 Turnera subulata | reverse complement strand
TCTTATTTTGAGCCAATGTCCTAGAAGAGTTGAGTGTTATACCTTGTACAATTTATGGATCTAACTCTTCTTTCTTGGCTCTTCAATTCTTGTGCTCATTCATTTTGATCCTTTGCTCTTGAATGGTTTCTTGTGCTTGAGGATTGGTTTGACTTCATTTCTTTTTGCTTCTTCTTTGTCATGATCTTGAATTGGTTTGTCAATTATCAAAACCTTGTACAATTTATGGTTCTAACTCTTCTTTCTTGGCTCTTCAATTCTTGTGCTCATTCATTTTGATCCTTTGCTCTTGAATGGTTTCTTGTTCTTGAGGATTGGTTTGACTTCATTTCTTTTTGCTTCTTCTTTGTCATGATCTTGAATTGGTTTGTCAATTATCAAAACCTGTAATGAATGAACCATGAAGACATAGGTTCTAACACAAACCAACATAAAAACCAAATGAGGAACCATACATGAAACCATAAAGTACACAAAATGCAAATGCATGTCCTAAGGGCATCAGGCAGTTGAGTTCATCACTCATCATCAGTGTCAAACTCAGCAAGAAGAATGGTAATCTGGTCTAGAGAATCCATCACTTTATCTTCAAGATCAGTGATCTGCTCCTGGATTTCCTCCAAGGTATCCTCAGTAGCATCCATCCGAACAGTTAGATCATCCTTTTGAGATACCTTCCCTTTGGTTTTCTTTACAACAACAAATGTTCCTTCTGCGTCAGGTTTGATACGCATTTTGGACAGAGTGTGAGCACTGATTTGTACCGAATACTCAGGTTTGTCCATCTCAGAAGGAGTTTGAAAAAACTTGCGGTCCAGAAGAGTGATTAATCCATCGAGACATAGCACCTTGCATGTGGCCATATGATGCAGGATAAGAGTCCCATAACAGATGTGGGTCCTTTTTAGGATGCAGACAAAAGTCCACTATTCACAGAGTTTGATGGTGGTCCGATGGTATGGTTGGGGTAAAACCACCCTAATGAGCATGTACATCAGAACTTGATGCTGAGGTCATAGAGTTCTGTATTTGCCCCTTCGACTGGAAGACCCAAAAAGAATCTTGTTGGCTATAGTGTTGGTAGGAGTCCCCTTGTAATACTAATCATAGTCATAGACCACCTTTAGCTTTCCGGGCTTGAGCTTAAGCACTTCAATGATGTCATCAGCAGTGATCTTCACCTTTTTCCCTTTGGTGCTGGTTATAATAGACTTGGTGGCACCCAAAGCATTGGTAGTTGATTTCAGATTCTTGTAGAACTCCTTTGTCACTGTCTTGTATGCCTTGGCTTTGAGTGTTGCCATATAGCCAAGCTGAACCTTCTTCAAAATTTGTGACACACCAAGCGCCTCAAAGTCTTTCATTACCACTATATGTGAGGAATAGAAGGAGGTTTTCACTTTGCGCTTCTTTTCAGCAGGTTTAGTACCTGCCTTGGCCTTTGTCTTTGGTGGTTTGGCAGAAGTTTCTTCATCATCTTCCTGGTGGTCATCCTCTCCATCTTCATTGTCATCATCGTGATCATCATCATTATCATCATCAGAGCATTCTTTGTCTCCATCAGCATCATTGTCTTCCTCAAAGTCAGAGTCATTGTCAGATTCATCATCGCTTCTTTTTTTCTTCTTTGAAGCCTCTGTATCATTAGATACCTCGGCTTCAGACTCACCATTGTCTGACTCTGATTTATTTTCATATTCATCTTTAGATTCTGGCTCGGGTTCACCAACTTTCCTCTTTTCCGCAGCTTTGGACATTGGTTTTGGGGTTGGTTTCTTCGCAACCACTTCAGCAGTTGGTTCTCGAATTGAGATCCTAGTGCTCTTCTTAGGAGTGGCTGATTTCCGCTTCTTTTTCTTCTGACCAGTGGCCTTAATTATGGTGACCGACTCTGAGACTTGTGTATCCTTTGATTTCTCAGGAACCACAGGATTTTTCTCAATAGTAGAGGCTACAGCTTCTTTGCACATCTTAAGCATAGCCTCCATCAGACCTTCCTCTTCCTCCTCATGCTCATGTTGTGGCAGATTAAGATCAACGGTGTGTGTCTGTTCAGGTGGTGGCATGGTTTTGGTAGGAGAAACCACGGTTGAAACCACCTCTAGCACCACCTCAACAACCACGTCTGAAACTAAGTTGGTTTTATCACCAACACCTTGACTTGCCTCCATAGTAGTATCTGGCAGTTCAACACCTTCACGCAGTGCTTTGTAGTAGGCTTCCTCTTTATCCTTAGAGGGTTTACGAATGAGGCTTTCTAGAGGAGTGTAGCCTTTAATGATGAAATCTGAAATCATATCCCCAAATTCTTCTATTTTCTTTTCACAAAATATCTTGAGATCATGACCAGGTGAAGGTATTATATGCTTAACAAAGCTATCAATCATGGATGTGACTAAACTAGGGGTAAGCACATGAGTTTCTTCTGTAAGTATGGTGGATGTGCTAGTACTAGGCTTATCAATGGATACATGTGGAGTAGGGATAGTTTTCTCGCTGTCTTCAGGTGTAGGGATGGATAGTTAATTGGATCTGGACACAACACATCAGATTGGAGAATATTACCCGATTGAGGTGCTTTGAGCCAGGAGGGTGTGGGAGACCCTTCAGGTGCAATGCTCTTCTCCATGGTCTGCCAAGGCTCCCGATCAAGCCAAGCCTTTCCCTTTTCTTCTGAGCTTCTAGGTTTTGCAAGCCTCTTTGAACTTCTCAGACCCTTCAGCACTTGCAACACCAGATTAGGTGGTGAGTTCATGAGTACTGGCCTCCTCCACTAATTTCTGTTCATGCACCATCTTGAGGTGTGCAAGCTTGGAAGCCTCAATCTCTTCTCATCCTGGTGGCTGTGATTTGGAAGTGTTTGAGGAAGAAGAGGTTTGCTTAGAAATATTCTTCTTAGTCTTAGCTGTTTTGGTGTTTCTTTTTCTCATTTTGCAGGAGTTTGTGTTTGGGTTTGAGAGCAACTCTGGTTTGGAAAAGAAAAGAGTTGAGGGATAGAGTTGTGATTAAGTGAGAGGTTGTGTTGAGGAAGAAGAGTGAAAGGGGTATAAAAACAAGTAGATGCAACCAGTTAGGAAAGTGGATCATTGGAGAGAGAGAGTGGCAAAAGAATCGGAACAGATCAGGGGTAGGTAACAGTCAAAAATATTTAATATTCTTCTCCACCTTTTCAGCTTTTGTCGGGTGTGATCCACCGTGGTCCCCCACTTTTTGAAACTTTTAGGACCACTTTGACCTTGAGTTCACACCAACAGAGATTCTGTGACTAACTCCACAAAAATTTTCCTTTTGACTTTCCCAAAAAGCTCTGAACTTCTCTCTCAACTTGCCATGATGCCTTTATCTACTGGGTAATAATTGATGGTTAATTTGGTTTTTTCCCAAAAATCAAGTTGCCTTCTATCCATAATTTAACAGCTTCCCAGGCGCCCAAAGTTTGAATAATTTTCATTTGAGCCCATCATAGTCCTTCTGATTTGGATTTCTTGCCTGAAGAGATGTTTTCTCCATCGGGTAATGACTGCAGGTTATTTGGTTTCTCCAGAAACCAAAATTGCCCCCTTTCCTCCATTTTGCCTTAAATGATGATCATAATGCCTCAAGATATTTCCTCATATGCCAGAATGCATTGTAAATGTGTGTGTATGAGGTGTAATGAATGCAATAAAACTAAAATGATCATGTATGCGTCTGACGAGATGATGCATGGTTTGTTCAAAAACCAAGTATGAAGCCAAGTATCAAAACAAGTATAAGACCAAGTAAGCATAAGAGTCAAGGTAAGTTACACATTCCAAGTTCAAGTCTGATCTTGGTGAATTGATCCTCTTTAAGTGGCTTCGTAAAAATATCAGCTAGCTGATTTTCAGTCTTCACGAATTCAATTGTCACATCTTTCTTTAACACATGATCTTGGATAAAATGATGCCTCACTTCTATGTGCTTAGTTCGAGAGTGTTGTACAGGATTCTTTGTCAAATTGATAGCACTAGAATTGTCACAATAGATTGGCACACAATTAAATGTTCGTCCATAATCACTTAAGAATTTGCTTCATCCATAGGACTTGAGCACAACAAGCTCCTACTGTAACATATTCAGCCTCAGTGATTGAGGTTGCAACAGAATTTTGCTTCTTGCTTGACCAAGACACAATAGACTGTCCAAGCAATTGGCACATCCCACTTGTGCTTTTCGATCTAATGGCACCCTGTAAAATCTGCATCGGAATAACTTGTTAGCTCAAAGGTGCTAACTCTAGGATACCATAAACCAAGTGAGGATGTTCCCTTAAGGTACATGAAAATGCGCTTAATTGACTTAAGGTGTGACTCTTTAGGACATGATTGAAAACCTTTCACATAGGCAGACACTAAACATAATGTCAGGTCTTGTAGCAGTGAGATAAAGAAGACTACCTATCATGCCTCTGTATATTTTTATATCAACATCCTTATCATGTTCATCCTTTTCAAGTTTGGTGGATGTGCTCATGGGAATGGCACTGGGCTTGGTTTCACTCAAACCAAAGCGCTTCAACAACTCTCAAGTGTAATTAGCTTGATTAATAAAGATACCACCATCAAGCTGCTTAACTTGGAATCCCAAGAAGAAGTTAAGCTCACCCATCATATTCATTTCAAATTCACTATGCATAAGCTTCTCAAAATCCTTACAAAGTAGTTCATTAGTAGCTCCAAACAAGATATCATCAACATAGATTTGCACAATAATAACATCACTCTTGTTAATTCTAACAAACAACATTGAATCAACTTTGCCTCTAGAAAAACCTTTAGACATAAGATAGGAAATTAGTCTATCATACCATGCCCTAGGAGCTTGTTTGAGTCCATATAAGAATGCACTTTTAACACCCATTTGATAGAGTTTAAATGATCTATATGATACAAATGCAAGTAGCATGCATATAGATTCTAACCTAGCAACAGGAGCAAAGGTCTCATCATAATCAATACCTTCTTCTTGATTATAACCTTGAGTAACTAACCTTGCTTTGTTTCTTACCACAACTCCAGTCTCATCAAGTTCGTTTCTGAAAATTCATTTGGTTTCAATGATTGGATGCTCAGCAGGTCTGGGCACAAGTTCCCATACATCACTTCTCTTGAACTTATTTAACTCATCTTGCATTGCCATTACCCAATTTTCATCAAGTGTAGCCTCTTTTGCACTCTTAGGTTCCACTTGTGAGAGAAATGCAAGAAGTGAGTTGACATTGTGCAGTGAGGATCTGGTAGTCACCCCTCTGGATAAATCTCCAAGTATAACCTCGGTTGAGTGTCCCTTGGGTGCTCTCACATTTCCATGAGATGTAGATCCTTGTTCTTCATCGTTTGGTTTTTCCCCAGAACCATATAGTTCCACAATTGGTTCCATGTTTGGTTGTGAATGTGGTCGCATATTTGGTTCTTGCATGGTCAGTGGAAGAGGCTCCAATTCAGGAGGTACTTCCTCTTTTTCTGCAATCCCATTAATGCTTATGATCTGTGGTTGATCTTCAGGTACAGTATCTGTAACTATATCATCATATGCATCATATGGGTCAATCTCATCAAATACAACATGCATGGTTTCTTCAACAACTAAGGTTCTCTTGTTATAGACTTGATATGCTTTACTAGTTAGAGAGCATCCAAGAAATATACCATCATCAGATTTAGCCTCAAATTTGTTAAGATTGTCCTTAGTATTAAGAATGTAGCACTTAGACCAAAATACTCTAAAATAGCCAATGCTTGATTTCTTATCAAACCATATCTCATAAGGGGTCTTTTCAATCAAAGGACGCAATGATACTCTATTTAAAATGTAGCAAGCTGTGTTTACACCCTCTCCCCAGAAGTAGGCAGGTAACTTATGCTCATTAAGCATAGTTCTAGCCATTTCTTGCAAATTTCGATTCTTCCTATCAACAACCCCATTTTGTTGAGGTGTTTATCAAATTCTTCTCCATGATCACTTCTAATTTTTGAAATCTTGTAGCCTTTTTCATTTTGAAGACGTCTAACAAGGGTACCAAACTCATAACATGCATGATCTTTTTTAGTAAGAAATAACACTCATGTATATCTTGAATAATCATCCGCTATCACAAATGCATAACTCTTACCACCTAGACTTACTGTTCTCATAGGACCAAACAAGTCATGTGCAACAATTCAAGAGGTCTAGATGTTGATATGGTGTGTTTAGGTTTAAAGAAACTTTTAACCTGTTTTCCAAGCTGATAGGCTCTGTACGTGGTTTCTTTCTCATACTTGAGCTTGGGCAGACCTCTTACCAACTCTTTTTTAGATAGATTTGAGATGAGCTCCAAATTTGCATGGCCAAGCCTTCTATGCCATAGGGTTGGTTTCTCTATTTTTGCACTTAGACTCTTGAACTCAAGGTCAGAAAACATTGCATAGGTTTATAGAATATATGTTGCCTATTCTGTTACCAACAAAAACCACTTGGTTTTTGTCTAAAACCAAACATCTAGATGCCTCGAAAACAACCTTATAACCTTTGTCGCATAATTGGCTAATGCTTAACAGATTATACTTTAGATTATCAACCAATAAAACATTCTCAATAACAGGGTTAGAACCAACATTTCCTAGACCAAGGATTTTCCCTTTTGACTTATCACCAAAAGTTACATTACCTCGGTCCTTTTCAGTTAGGGATAAAAACATGGATAAGTCTCTTGTCATATGCCTTGAACAACCACTGTTCAGGATCCATTCATCCCTAGTATCCTGTTAACATGATCAAGTTTTAGGTACCCAAACTGACTTGGGTCCTTAAGGGTTAGGCTTGGTTCTTTTTGAAACCCAAACATACTTCACATACAACTTCGCTTTTTGAACCAGCAAGTTCTAATACCATGACCCGCTTTGCCACAGAAATGACATGTAATATGAGATGTATTAGATCGATGTGAATACATATGATAGTTTCTCCTAGGTGGATACATGTTTTGTAACGTCCCGGTTTCCGTTTTCGGATTTGTAAAAAAAATTTTCGGATTTCGGTAAGGGAAATGAAATTAAATTATTTTCCATCAAATCAAATTATTTTTTTTCCCATCGAATTTACAACTCATAAGTGGTAATACGTTACTTTCGAGTTTAGTCGGACCTAAAACGCGTTTCGGGATGAAACACGAAGTTAATCGTAGTTTTAGTCCAAACTACGTCGTTTTGGGTGTGTGAAAAAAAAAAAACTTATGGAAGGGTCAACCTGACGTTGTCCGAGCCAGACCAAACGACCTGTCGTTTGGCCGACTAGGTCAAGCCAGGCGCCCATTTTTTCCCTTCTTTTTCTTTTTCTTTTCTTTCTCCTCCACTTTTCTTTTTCTTCTTCCCGTTTCTTCTCCACCTTGCAGCCGCCACCCTCAACGGCTCTTGTCTCCCACGATCCTCTCCATCACGAAGCAACGGTCATAAAACCCACACCCTCACCCTCTCTTTTCTTCCTTGTCTCTCCTTGTCTTCGCTTCTGACCGAGGTACCGGAAACCCATCACTCCTTCACATTTCTCTTCCGCCACCAACCACATCATCTTCGGTTTTTTTTCCTTCCCTCGTGCTCTCCGCCGCCTCGGTCGCCTTCACCCAGTCGCTACCGCCACGAGTCGAGGACAGTCTTGCACGACGCTGATTGATTGCAGGAAGCACGGCAGGGAGCGCGCTGGAACAAATTGAGTGCGGCCATCACTCCTTCCGTCGCGTCGCCGTCCTCTGTCCGTCGGTCGTGTTGGAGTGATTAGCTGTGGGTGGATGTGGTTTTTGTTCGTGGTCAGGCCGTGTGTACGTGGATCGGGGCTGGTTGGTGAGACCATTCAGTAGTGGAGGTGCGGGTTCGGGTTACTGACATTCTTGGGTCTTGAGTTTTGCAGTGGACGGTATTCTCCGGTAAGCTTCTACTCACCCATTTTTCTGTTTTCAATTGGGCGTTGTTGGTTGTCATGTGAAAAAAATATATAATCATAATAAGGACGAATTGGAATCCTGTATGAGTGTATGGAATTGAGTTTTTGTTGTGGTTGGGTGACTTTCTGGACGATGGCAGTGGGTAGAGGTTGTTTCCGGCGGCACTGTGGAAATTCCGGCGAAGTTGACCGGGATCCGGCGAGCGCGTACTGTTCCGGCGAGGGCTCGAGAATTTTCCGACGAAGACTCGGGTTCTGCCCAGCGGACTATATTTCTCGTTTTACGAGTGTTAGACGGTAATTACCTATGTTTTGTCTCGGTTATGTCATGTACTTAAATTTTAGAGTTTATTTACCGAAATACATTTATATTTATACATTTAGTGAATTGCGGTTTACCGAGAGCGGAGAGTTAGAGTGTGTGGCCGGGAGAACTTACCGACACGAATAGAATTTAGGCCGATTAACCTTGGGCTCGGGATGGCTTTAGGACGGTTTTAGGAAAAACCGAGCCTAGGCCCAATAATCTCAATTTGAAGCTTAGGATGTTTAATTGGACTTAAAGTTACGGACTTAGGACCTAATCACGGGTAATTAAACTCACGGATATTAAGAACGGGCTCGAAGCCCAATTTCAAAATCGGTAAAATATAGATTTAAGGAAGTGGGCCCTCGGCCCGGAATTTGTGATTAAGGATTTAGTGGGCTTTAGGCCCGAGAACCGTTAATGAACCTAAATCGATGAACCTTAGGTCCCTAATCATTGGAGTTATGGAAGGAAAAATATCCTTTTTGGACTTAGACCCGAAAATTTTATAATCGGATAGTTAGGGTCGGGAGTTACTCGATTAGAGCATACCTTAGCATACATACACGTTTTTACTCCTAAATGGGTTTAGTGATTATATCATGTACGGTATTCAGGCACGGGAGATACCTCGGGAGCTGTAGACTCAGATCGGGAAGAAGTCATAATCTGCATTTTTGAAGTGACATTACAAGTCTTTTTATATATGTTTTGTGAATGCGTGTTGGTGTGGTTTGTTTGTTTACTTGCCTTGTTTGCTACATGCGATGAATGGAATTGTATACCTGCTTGTTCTCACATGCTTAATTTCTATATGAAACACTGCTATGAAATATAACATGTAATATGCTTTGGTGATAGTGTGTGGTTATGGGCCGCAGGCCCGGATGAAACAGGGACACATACAATTAACACTTCCCTGAAAGACATAATGTATCTCAACGGAAATGTAAAAACGTAATTAAGAATAAAATACTAAATTCTACTGTGTATCGGTTGGTAGCCCCGAGGGAGGGTTGGGTACCTCGGGTCACTTTATGCTGTTTAGCATGGTATCCCAGGGGATGTAGGTGCACCCCTGGAAGATTTGCACCGGTTAGGTGTGTCTGAGTGCACCCTCAGGTAGCTAGCGGCCACTCGAGATTTTTCAGTGGTTTTTGGGCTCAGAATCTACCCCTTCTGAGGTTCGACATTTGGGTTTCACACCCTGATCTGATCAGATGCGCTACCGAGACTTGACTCACAGTGGAGGCCCATAATAATAATAGTAATAATTATAACAATTAAAATATCACATTGAGAACAATAATACAATAAGATGTTTATGTGTTGGTGTGTGTTTCTGATTTGCTTGTATGCTGTACTTGTGCTCGTGAACTACTCACCCTACGAGCATGACTTCACTTTTATGTATACTTAGACTTTTAATGTTCACTGAGTAGGCGACTCACATAATCGCCACCGTTGTTTTTCAGACTTTAGTTAGCGTGCTGTCTCACTTCTACTATCGACTCGGAGTTCAGACGCAGACACTTCAGCAGGTAGTTGTGCATCATCTCTTGGTTGGATCCGTAGGGCCATATGCATGTTATTTTCTACCTTGATTTTTATTATTACTTTCCCCTTCCGCTGCATGAGTAATAATTCGAGATGTCATAAATGTTTTACATTTATATCGGCGGTTTGCCGGAGTTTAATTTTGTGATATTATTTCGGCATGATGCCGTGGTGGCTTACGGCTTGATAAGCCGGTTGATCTCATTTATTTTTATGACATCTCGTTGTTAATAAATTTTTATGGAAAATGTTTGTAAGCTGAGGCATTGGTATTCGTATCCCGGGTTTCAAGAGTATTTTGATTATTCTCTTTCATTTAAATATTTTATTTTATTAAATTGGGATACGGGCCTCCACAGTTGGTAGCGGAGCGGGCTTCAGATCCTTGGCTTTAAAAAAATGTGACTTTAAACTACAAGTGATATTGGTATTAAATCCGGTTTCCTATTTTGAAATTTGAAAAGTATTTTGACATATTTTACATTCATATAGGCATCATTATGGATCCACCGCAAGACCGGCACAATGCTGATGGGCAGGATGAACTCCCTAGCCATGTTTCCGACTCTGTGTCAGTAATGCAAGTCCCTGATGGTCAGGGAAATGTTGGAGCAGCAGGAGCACAGAATGCAGTGCCATTAGTACCTCCTAGTATGGATGCAGCGATGCAACAACAGTTTCAGGCTTTCCTGCAGTGGCAGCAGTTCCAACAGTTTCAACAGCAACAGCAGGGCGCCCAAGCCGTTCCGGTCGCACCTGTTGTAGCACCTGTGGTTGGCGGTATGGAGAGTGGTTATAAGCACATGGATAAGACAGCAGTTGAGATGTTCTCGGGGGAGAGAATCACCGCAAGGGTAGCTGATGATTGGTTCCGCCAGGTGGAGAATGTCTTAGAGAAGTTCACGTATACACCCGAGCACTGGGCTCGATTTGCAGCACACAAGTTCACTGGTTACGCATTGAGCTGGTGGCAGGGACTCGTTGTAAACCTACCTAGACCAGTGGTGATGCCATGGGCAGACTTCAAGGACAAATTCTACAAGGAGTTCCTTACCATTGGATTCTTGGAGGACCAGAAAAAGCAGTTTCTAGAGGTGAAACAGGGACCCGATGAGTCAGTTTTAGCATTCAGGATCCGATTCAGTATTCTTCTCTCCTACGCTAAGGAGTTTGTACCCGATGAGGTGATACAATGTAGACGGTTCGTAGACGCTCTGCGCCACGAGTTGGCGATAGTAGTGGCTGGTGGAAGACACCGGACTTGGGAGGCAGTTTGTGAGGCTGCTTTTGATGCTGAGAGGATTCAGTTGATTGGGCAGGAGGCCCAACCAGCCGAGCGAGAGAAACAGTCAACAGTATCTGGACAAAATAGGCAACATTTTGGTTCGGGTGATGCAAGTCACATGGGTCGACAGGGTTCTTCCTACCAAGGTTCGAAGAAGTCCCGAGGACAGAAATATCAGGGTGGACTGGGCAAGTCTTCGGGAGGAAAGCCTTATCAATCTGGATCTCAGAGGCGGGGCCCTTGTACTAGACCTCCTATTATATGTTGGTATTGCGGGAAGCAGGGACACCACAGGTCAGAGTGTTACACGAGGATTCGTGATAGTAGAGGTAGTGGGTCCCAGTATACTGTACAGAATTCCGTGGCTAATGGTACAGGTTCTTCTGCTCCAAACATGAGTGTTGGACACCAGGGAGGAAGTCATGGAAGTTCTGGAGCCCCGGGCCGTGGAGGTGCTGTTTGAACTGTGGCGACTCCTAGGGTGTACTCTATTACTCGAGAGGAAGCTGCAGACGCTCCAAAAGAATGAGATGTCTTGGGAGATTTCATTTCGATTTGTTTTGTTCTTTTCTATTAGCATTATTATTATTATGTAAAATTTCGAGGATGAATTGTAATAAGAATGGAAGTTGTCAATGTTTGTTTCAAGGAGCATTCACATAAGTGGAATTGATGCCATAATTAAGCGAAAACATAAATATTATTGATAATACTAATACTTGAAATACAAACAGAAACATTACATTGAGATTTGATATTTTATAAAAATAGAAATACATTTAACAGTTCGGAACGACGTTGACACGGAAGCTGTTTGGATCGCTCTTGATGTTGACCGTGACTCTATCGCTCCAAGAGAACCACATGCCGCCTCTGTCGCGCTGGCCAGGAATCTCGAACCGGTTTGCTGTAGGGAACCGGAGTGGGATCAGACCGTGATCGTCCTGTGGTTGCCACTGTGTTTCCGTCAGAAGAACCATATTCGGTTTGTATTGGTTCTTCAAGTCCCTCAGCGTACGTGAGAAATCTTGAGCGCGCCTTGCAACTCCTCTGCAGTTCCACACCAGTAACCGTGCCTTTGGCCAAGTTGGAGGTAAGCGCGTCATTCTGGGCATGCTCTGGGCCGTCATCGAGAGCTGGTAGTAGGCACCTTGCTCCACAGTCTGGAAAGTGGACTCCAGGTTGAACTGCTGAAGCCTGTCGGAGATGAAGAACATCACGGAGTTTTCCGATCCGTAGTAGGATGTCCTCAGAGTGCCATGGTCCTCTAGGAAGAACACCTCTTCCATTGGAGTGATGAAGAACCGTGACGAGTAGAGTTCGTCGACGAAGACCAAGCGCGGCATTCTTCCAAGCTCGTTCGGTAGTTCTTCTGGGCGTTCGTTGACCATGTTGTAGGCCAGTCGGTTCCTTCTGCCAAGGTTGGCACCTTCGACGAAGAAAACTGATGATGGTGCAGGCATTGTGTTTGGGCATGTAGGTGTTTCATTTTTCTAGAGTTTGAGGTTTCTTAGTCTGGGCGTATGATTGCCTTAAAAATGCTTTGATGACTTACTTCTCACCACACTATCTTTTATAACCTTAGGAGGAGCGTGTTAATTGCGTTCGAATTTCAAGTTTTTGCTTTGAAATTTTACCGTTGCCTCATTTATTGCTTCGACACGCTATGTGTTTGTTTTTCGGGCAACAAACGCCAGAGTTTGTCAGTCCTTTTCTACCTTACAATTTTCAATTTCCTGGGCTACTTCATTGTAGTCTCCTTAAGACTTGTTCCTACATCATTTGTCACATGCACTCGTGACCGTTGTGGCTAGACCGTGGGGACCACACCTCGAGTAGAGTGCGTGTGCGACAAGCTTACAGCTGTTCGGACAGCGTGGAGAGATACGAGACTTGACCGACATTTTTGGCTCAAGCGGACTTTAGGGACAAGTGGGTAACGTTTCTTTCGAGGAAACAGGATGTCCCATGATCATCGCCTTGCGAGTTAACGGACGTCTTTTCCACGAGGGAGACCAACGTCACCGTTAGCTGTGTGCGTTACGTTTCTCGGGATCGAGGATGTTCACGATCGATCTAGAGCGCCGAACACAGAAACATGTTCTGTTATAACCTCTTAATGTTTTGACTTTATTAAACGAGTTGTAGTTCGTTTATAATTTCCTTATGTGTGATTTCATATATTTATTACTGTTTTAAACCTGTATAACACGGGATTTTGTAACAGAAGAATTATGATTTTGGAAGAAAGCTTATTTTATTGATTTCATAACATTTTACAACAAAAGGAAAAGCACTCTACGGAGTTACATGATGTTTCAGATCGGTTACAAGTTTTTGTATATTCGCGACCTGAGAAGAGAGTCCCATACAGGCCAGTTCAATTTGCATCACTGCAGTGTGGACCTTCTTCAGTGAAGTGTCCAGTTGCTTCAATATCTGCAGTGGTGTACTGGACTCAGCTGTTGCCTTGCCTTTCCTATCCTCCGCATCCTTGTTACCAAAAGATCCTTCTTTGCCGGCACGCTTCTTTCGCCGTTTTGGGGGAACCACCGTATGCTCCTTAAGGCCGATGATGCTGGTCTTGAGCCGCTTCTTAGGAGGTTCCTCATCGGAGCTTGTCGGGAAAGCTCTACCACCAATGTAACTGTTATCCTCTGAGTCAGAGGTAGTACGGGATCTTAGTGGTGAGTTCATAGTTGTGTGTGAGCTCTCAATTATAAGGTTCGGTTTTTATAGGCAGAAGAAACACCGCTTAAGGGTATAAGCGACATCTCGCAATGAGTTCGGACACCTGGTGGAGAACACTAGAAATTTATCGTGATAGGACCTACGGATTTGATGATTGAATTTCGAGGACGAAATTCTTTTTAACGTGGGTAGAACTGTAACGCCCCGGTTTTCGTTTTCGGATTTCGGTAAGGGAAATGGAATTAAATTATTTTCCATCAAATCAAATTATTTTTTTTTTCCATCGGATTTACAACTCATAAGTGGTAATACGTTACTTTCGAGTTTAGTCGGACCTAAAACGCGTTTCGGGATGAAACACGAAGTTAATCGTAGTTTTAGTCCAAACTACGTCGTTTTGGAAGGGTCAACCTGACGTTGACCGAGCCAGACCAAACGACCTGTCGTTTGGCCGGCTAGGTCAAGCCAGGCGCCCATCTTTTCCCTTCTTTTTCTTTTTCTTTTCTTTCTCCTCCACTTTTCTTTTTCTTCTTCCCGTTTCTTCTCCACCTTGCAGCCGCCACCCTCAACGGCTCTTGTCTCCCACGATCCTCTCCATCACGAAGCAACGGTCATAAAACCCACACCCTCACCCTCTCTTTTCTTCCTTGTCTCTCCTTGTCTTCGCTTCTGACCGAGGTACCGGAAACCCATCACTCCTTCACATTTCTCTTCCGCCACCAACCACATCATCTTCGTTTTTTATTTTTCCTTCCCTCGTGCTCTCCGCCGCCTCAGTCGCCTTCACCCAGTCGCTACCGCCACGAGTCGAGGACAGTCTTGCACGACGCCGATTGATTGCAGAAAGCATGGCAGGGAGCGTGCTGGAACAAATTGAGTGCGGTCATCACTCCTTCCGTCGCGTCGCCGTCCTCTGTCCGTCGGTCGTGTTGGAGTGATTAGTTGTGGGTGGATGTGGTTTGTGTTCGTGGTCAGGCCGTGTGTACGTGGATCGGGGCTGGTTGGTGAGACCGTTCAGTAGTGGAGGTGCGGGTTCGGGTTACTGACATTCACGGGTCTTGAGTTTGGCAGTGGACGGTATTCTCCGGTAAGCTTCTACTCACCCATTTTTCTGTTTTCAATTGGGCGTTGATGGTTGTCATGTGAAAAAAATATATAATCATAATAAGGACGAATTGGAATCCTGTATGAGTGTATGGAATTGAGTTTTTGTTGTGGTTGGGTGACTTTCTGGACGATGGCAGTGGGTAGAGGCTGTTTCCGGCGGCACTGTGGAAATTCCGGCGAAGTTGACCGGGATCCGGCGAGCGCGTACTGTTCCGGCGAGGGCTCGGGAATTTTCCGACTAAGACTCGGGTTCTGCCCAGCGGACTATATTTCTCGTTTTACGAGTGTTAGACGGTAATTACCTATGTTTTGTCTCGGTTATGTCATGTACTTAAATTTTAGAGTTTATTTACCAAAATACATTTATATTTATACATTTAGTGAATTGCGGTTTACCGAGAGCGGAGAGTTAGAGTGTGTGAGAACTTACCGACACGAATAGAATTTAGGCCGATTAACCTTGGGCTCGGGATGGCTTTAGGACGGTTTTAGGAAAAACCGAGCCCAGGCCCAATAATCTCAATTTGAAGCTTAGGATGTTTAATTGGACTTAAAGTTACGGACTTAGGACCTAATCACGGGTAATTAAACTCACGGATATTAAGAACGGGCTCGAAGCCCAATTTCAAAATCGGTAAAATATGGACTTAAGGAAGTGGGCCCTCGGCCCGGAATTTGTGATTAAGGATTTAGTGGGCTTTAGGCCCGAGAACCGTTAATGAACCTAAATCGATGAACCTTAGGTCTCTAATCATTGGAGTTATGGAAGGAAAAATATCCATTTTTGGACTTAGACCCGGAAATCTTATAATCGGATAGTTAGGGTCGGGAGTTACTCGATTAGAGCATACCTTAGCATACATACACATTTTTACTCCTAAATGGGTTTAGTGATTATATCATGTACCGGTATTCAGGCACGGGAGATACCTCGGGAGCTGTAGACTCGGATCGGGAAGAAGTCATAATCTGCATTTTTGAGGTGACATTACAAGTCTTTTTATATATGTTTTGTGAATGTGTGTTGGTGTGGTTTGTTTGTTTACTTGCCTTGTTTGCTACATGCGATGAATGGAATTGTATACCTGCTTGTTCTCACATGCTTAATTTCTATATGAAACACTGCTATGAAATATAACATGTAATATGCTTTGGTGATAGTGTGTGGTTATGGGCCGCAGGCCCGGATGAAACAGGGACACATACAATTCACACTTCCCTGAAAGACATAATGTATCTCAACGGAAATGTAAAAACACAATTAAGAATAAAATACTAAATTCTACTGTGTATCGGTTGGTAGCCCCGAGGGAGGGTTGGGTACCTCGGGTCACTTTATGCTGTTTAGCATGGTATCCCAGGGGATGTAGGTGCACCCCTGGAAGACTTGCACCGGTTAGGTGTGTCTGAGTGCACCCTCAGGTAGCTAGCGGTCACTCGAGACTTTTCAATGGTTTTTGGCCTCAGAATCTACCCCTTCTGAGGTTCGACATTTGGGTTTCACACCCTGATCTGATCAGATGCACTACCGAGACTTGACTCACAGTAGTGTAAGTTTCCGTAAGCAATATGACACTCATATACAACATAAATCATGCAGCGAAAGCACGGAAACTAACCAAGAACCACATGTGAAGCATATAAACCGTATAACAAAATTTCGTACCTTGTTCGGTTGAGGTCTTTCACCCAACTGCTGGAACAGAATCAGTTAGAGCCAGACAAAGGCCTCGCCCCTCTACGATATCCACACGAACCGTGATCGACTTGAAATCATCACACGAATCAAGTCTCGAGCACTCCCGGACTGGGTGCTAGCAGCAGAAACCGGGAGCTTGAATGGTTGTGGTGTTTCTCTTGTTTCTCAAACAAGGGTGTATGTGTGTGTGCTCTCTCAAGTTCTCAAGAACTCTTCTCAAGAACAAAACGAGAGTATGCTAAGATGAAGAGGAAGTGATCTAATCACTCAAACCACACATCAAGGGCTAATGGAGATAGTGGTGTTTTGTTCTTCCTTCTTTCACAAAGAAGAAGTAGCGAAGGGATGTGTGTATCAAAACTCAAGACTCTCTTAAGCTTTTCTGTGTGTAAAACGTGATGCTCAGCTCAAAATCAGCTCTGAAAACTGATCACTCATACTCAACACACACTTACACACTTAGCCTCAGTTAATGGAACTAATGGCCAACACTTGGCCCCAATTAGTGCATGATGATGACTTTATCATCATTAATGTCCACCACTAAGCCATATCAGATAACATACCACTTAGTGGCTCAATTATGCTGACTTTCAGCATGCCAACCACCCAAAAACGACCCTAGTTCAACCACGGTCCAACCACAAACCGATCCAACCATGGTCCAACCACGTTTCAACCATCTGCTCGAATCATCGGCTCTTTGTGTGTGACCCTGTAGGCACTTGTAATGTCCGGCAATAATTGTAAAAACCCATTTTACAATTATAAGCAAAGAGCGGCGTCTAGCAACACATCATTGCTACCCGAACAACAAGATCAGTACTGATTCTCTATGCCTCGTAACATGTCATCGTCCCTTCGTCCCATTATCAATATTAAACCGAGACATGGAATATGTCAATCTCGTATATGTTTAATCTCGGTTTCTTGATCCTCGAGTTAACTGTGTAAAACGGATACCAATGATATCAACATACCATAATCCGAGCACGGCCGTGCATTTACAGTTCAACTCTATCAAGAAACCATCCGATAATATACCCGTTATATGGGTTGGACGAATCCCCTCTTGATCAATCAAAACCCACTATATACTCGGCACATACCCAATGATTACCCTTATGTCCACCCAGTTACGGTTGACTAGGAATAATATCAAAGTACATGATTCATATGTTGGATACCTTGACGATCTCAGGTCGGAGGACAATCACATCTATAAGAACCACTAATGACATACATATAACGTTCCATGTAGGGTTCTTATGTGGGTCAGTCCAGTCCACAAGTTCTCCAACTTGTACCCGTATGTAGAATTCATATCACATATGCAATTCTCAACATACGCTAGTCTTAATTTATTATTATAACCCATCCGTAATAATAATCGACTAGGGACATTTAAGAATATGAAATATTCTAGGGTTATAAGTATGTGCAAGTGTTTATCCCATAAACGATACTTATTGGAATAACCTTAAAGTGTATGTACATGACTATAAATAAACATCCATGATTGGCTTTTGGGCATATTACTAACAATCTCCCACTTGCACTAAAGCCAATCATCCATGTATCTTATATATGTGGATCTAGCATGACCATCATGCTTCAGCTGCATGAGAAGATTAGACAATGTATCTTCTACATTGTTCCCAAAAGGAACTATACACAGCCTTAGTTGTAGAGTCGGTGGCTGTTCTTGCTTGGAACGCTTCCAGCTCACAGTACCACCTCCAAGACGAAACACATATCCTTATTGCAATCTAAAACCATCCCTGTCAGTTTGGAAGTTGGCATCTTTGTAACACTTTACAACAAGCCCATCAACGCTTCCGTAAACCAGGAATGCATCCTTAGTGCTTCTCAAGTACTTAAGGATATTTAACCGTTATCCAGTGACTTTCACCGGGATCAGATTGGCATCTGCTTGTGACACTCAAAAGCATAAGTGACATCCGGCCAAGTACATTGCATGGCATACATGATAGATCCTATTGCAAACGCATAAGGAATCTAACCCATCCGCTCTCTCTCCTTAGTCATACTAGGATACAGATTCTTTGAGAGAGCTATGCCATGTGACATGGGCAAGAAACCGTTCTTGGTATCTTTGCATGCTAAACTTCTTTAGCATCCTGTCAATATATGTACTCTGACTTAGCCCGAGAAGCCTTTTGGATCTATCTCTATAGATCTTTATGCCTAACACTTAGGCAGCTCCTCCTAAGTCCTTCATTGAGAAATTCTTTCCTAACCAAGTCTTTACAGACTTTAGTGTCGGAGTGTCATTCCCAATAAGTAGGATGTCGTCAACATACAATCAACAAGAAAACAATAGTGCTCCCACTAACCTTCTTGTAAACACATGAATCATCTTCACTTTTAATGAAACCAAACTCTTTGATTACATCATTAAAACGAAGATTCCAACTCCTAGAAGCTTGCTTTAGTCCACAAATGGACATTTGCAACTTGCATACCATATCTCATAGTCATGGCATCCAGCTATAGCCAATAGAATTCGGATAGATTTAACTATGGCGACTGGTGTGAAGGTTTCATCATAGTCAATACCATGAACTAGCTTGAAACCTTTCACAACCAATCGCCTTTAAAAAGGTAATCACATTACCATCCATGTCAATCTTTCACAAAGACACATTCGCACCCTACAGGTTTTACCCTTTCAGGTGGATCAACCAAGGTCCATACCTTGTTTTCATACATGGATTCCATTTCCGAATTCATGGCTTCTAGCCACTTCTTGGAGTCTAGACCCGTAATGATCAGCTGATAGGAAGTGAGCTCATCCTGACTTATGAGCATCACATCTCCAATATGAGTTATGAGAAATCCATATTTCTCAAGCTCATACCGAGTCCTATCCGACCTACGCGGTCCATGTGTTTTAGGTACAGGATTCTCATCCACAACAACTTGCGGATCCTGTCCTTTGTTCCATCTCAGCCTCTTTATCTCGAACTTCTTCGAGTTCTATTATCCTCCCACTGATTTTTCTAGAAATAAACACTCTTTCTAGAAAACAGCAGTCTGAGCCACAAACACTTTGTGCTCTATGGGATTATAGAAATAATACCTTTAAGGTATCATACAAAAGGCACTTGTCGGATTTAGGGTCGAGTTTATCAGATGCTTCACGTCTCACGTAAGCATGACAACCTTAAACCCTCATAAAAGACAAGTTGGGACGCTTCCCAGTCCATATCTCATATGGTGTCTTTTGACTGATATAGATGGAACACGGTTAAGTGTAAATACAGCACTCAATAATACATTTCCCCAAAAGGAAGAAGAAAGGTTAGCTTGACTCATCATAAAACGAACCAAGTCCAACAAGGTTCCGTTCCTCCTTTCGGATACAACATTTCATGGAGGCGTATCCGGTGGAGTAAGTTGTGATACTATACCACAACCCTTTGGATGATCAAGAAGCTCTCGGTCTAAGTATTCACCGCCTCGATCTGATCGAAGCATCTTAATACCTTTCCGAGTTGATTCTGCACTTCATTCTAACCTTTTCCGTATTAACGTTATAGACAGGCATTTCTAGTTTTAGAACATGCAAACCATCGCTCAAAAATGCACTATCATAATCGATTTCATTGAAATAAATAGAACAACAATTGTTCTTTATTAACAATGAAAAACCTTTCTCGTCCAAATAAGACACAAAAATCAAATTCCTGCTTATTGTAGGTACATAATAACAATGGTCTAGTTCTAAATCAAAATACTAGGTAAGGATAGATAGTAAGTCCCTACGGGTAATGTTGCAACTCTTGCTCCAATTCCGATGCGTAGGTATATCTCATCCTTAGACAATCTCTCACTCTTTCTCTGTTCCTTCACATTTCATAAATGTGAGAACCACATCTGGTATCTAATACCCATGATGCAGAGGTAGAGATATTAGCCTCTATAATAAAATACCTGAAGCGGAAGTCGCACTTCCCTTCTGCTTCTTTACCTCTTCAAGGTAAACAGGGCAGTTGCATTTCTAATGGCCTGGTTTATTACAACGGAAACAATTTTCTACCTTTGCAATACCTCCCTTGGGTTTCAGCACATGAGAACAAGAAGATGTATATGCACCAAACCTTTTGGTACATTTCTTCTTCTTGTCTAACATTGCTTTACCCTTTTCCTTCTCCAAGGAAACTAAGACCCTCAAGGCTCTCAATGTATCTAATACTTTTGAGCACATGAGGTCCAATGTGTGACAACTCAGCCATCTTGCATTGGAACAATGCCTTAGAGGTCTCGTACCTCCCATGCCTTACTTGCTCTCAAAGGAGCATTTTCAGGTGTTCGATCATATCGAACGCCCCCATGTTCTCATGTTGCTTCTGAAGCTGAGAGTCCATGGTGATAAACATAAGGCATGCAACATCCAATGCATCATGAACATGCTTCTTATAAGCATCTCATTCTGCCCTAAGAGCATTAGGCCCCGGTTCATTAAGAACAGGCCCTTCAGGGACATACAAGTTCTTTTCTT
>JAKUCV010002730.1:0-37650 GCA_028386065.3 Turnera subulata | reverse complement strand
ATTTCAAGTCTTCCGCTGCTGTTGTGTGTTTCTTGTTTCTGATGGATGTTGCTGAGACTGTTTGTATAATAATTACCTCCGTGCTCGGGTTGTGTGTGTGGTTTGTTATATTATGTTATGCTTGAGTTTGTCCTTATTGTATGACTTGGACGTTGTTATTCCAGTAATAATAAGACGGCCTCGTGTTTACTGTGACTAGTGGTAAATTCGGGTCAGGTTGTTTCATTTAGTATGTTTTTTTTTTTGTTTTAGTTGCCAATAATGCATGTTTAAGTTTTAAAAATTAGTTATTATTTATATTACTATTAAATAATTGATTTTATTTATTTTTCTGATTTATATTCTAATTTTTATTTTAATAATTTTTATTTATTTTCCAGATCTATATAAAAAATGGAAAAAAATAATAAAAATGTATAATTTAGAAACAAATTATGTGCAAATTTTTTTAATATTACATAACAAATATCTAGAAATAATAATTAAAATTTTACTTTTTTAAAAAAATTAATTAATAAGCAAACCCGTGGAATCCACGGGAAGTGGGCTAGTAGAACAATAAAAGCTGAAGAAGATTAAGACGGTTCTAACGTAAGATATATGTCATGATAAAAAAAAAAAACGTAAGAAATATGTCAGACTCAGAACAGTTTGTGTATTGGGGGTATAGCCATGATAATGGACAATTAAATACATCTGGCAGACTTGTTAAAAAAAATACATTTGGCTGACACTTGTTTGCCAACTGGGGTATAGCATGATAAAAGACAAAACATTTACTAGTTGCCGATGGACCGTTGGTTCAAGTGGTAAGCGAGTTATTCTGCTTAAGCGAAGTTTTGGGTTCGAGTCTTCGTGTACGCAAAAAATCTCATTTGGGAGACTCACCCACCATTATCTAGGTGCGTCATCCGAATCGAGCTGGATTTAGTCAGGTGCCTTTAATGTCCTTAAAGGAATTTACTAGTTGCCGATGGTAGGGAGTAGGCAGGGGGCGAAGGGTGGAGTTGCGGGGTGGGGGTGGGCCTGAACCTCCCTAAAATTTGGGGAAAAAGTGAGGATAAAATAGTAATTTCTTATTTATTTAAGTAAATTATAAATATATTTTAATTATCATAGACAAAAGGTGTATTTATTATACATTCATTATCTAAATCTTTGTTTCAATATCCTAAGATTGAGATTTTTAAAAAAAAATAGGGAAAGCATTCATACCGTACCATTCTATATATAAATAACTAACCTTTTTTATGTTATTTATTTCTTCAAATATGAACAATGTTAATAAAAAAATCAATTTTAGCAATTAATAATTAACCTTTTATAATTATGTTTTAGAATATAATTTTCTAATATTTTAATTCTTTCATTATACATTATAATATTTTTGTTTAATCAAATTCTAAAATTATATTTGTAAAATTTTATAATATAATTTTAGTATATAAAATTGACCCCAACTTAAAAATCCTAGATCCACCCGTAGAGTAGTGATGGCAATGGTGGCTAATTCGGGATGAGGGCAGGGGACGTGATGTATATTTGAGAAGGACATGAAACCATACCCCCTGAGAAGAAATCACTTTCAGAATCGATATGCGATCCATGGCACCAATTGTAAACGAGCAAAGAAAAAAAAAAAAAACACACAATAGCGAGCCCACCTGTGACAAATAATGCAATTATGCAACACATCATCCAAACCTAAACCGGTATCTTAATTTATATGGATTCGTTTTTGTTCTCTAGACATAATAATATCTTATTAATTAATGTGTTTAATAAAAAAAAAGGGTTGTTCAACATGATGTACGGTAAAATAGAAAATTAAGACGGTGGGCGTTCCCTTAAAGTCAATAGAGAAATTAATGTAATTCCAACATCTGGTATATTTCTTGGAAGTATTATCATTTTGATGGATATCCCAAAAATTGAATGGATAAATATACTTTCTATGGATTACCTAATAACTAACTCTTTTGAGAGAAATTAACATGGTGAGTACCCATCCTGGGGTACAACATAATTCATTTTTTTTTTTGGTCTGGACATAATTCATTTTTTTTTTTGGTGAAAACAGCATAATTACATTGCATAGCTAATGACTAATATGTTGCTATAAAACCCAGAAAATGACTCTGCATATGGCAGAGAGAGAGAGAGCAAGAAACACACAGAGAGTAGAGAGATGGGATCAATCACAGCATCTCACAAGCCTCATGCTGTTATTGTTCCAGGTCCATATCAAGGCCACATTAAGACAATGCTTCAATTTGCAAAGCTCTTGCACCACAAAGGTTTTCACATAACATTTGTGAACACAGAGTTCAATCACAAGCGTTTCCTGAGGACAAGAGGTCCTACTGCCCTGGATGGTTTGCCAAGCTTCCAGTTTGAGACAATTCCTGATGGTCTCCCTCCCTCAGATCCTGATGCCTCCCAAGACCCTCCAAGTATTTGCGTGGCTATCTTGCATAACATGTTATCACCATTTCAAGCCCTTCTTGTCAAGCTCAACAGTAATACTTTAACCTCAAGTGATCCTCCAGTCACTTGCATCATTTCAGATTCTATAATGCCATTTTCTGCAATAGTTGCTGAAGAACTTGGCATCCCCTTTGTACTCTTTTCCACCTTCGGTGCCTGTGGCTTTATGGGCTTCAAACAGCTCGGTGCTCTCAAAGAAAAAGGCTTCACTCCACTGAAAGGTATGTGAAAAACAAATATGTATAAGAGAAGAAAAAATTTGCACCTGCACTGCACCTCACTCTAGTAAATTGTTTTTGCAGATGAGAGCTACCTAAGCAATGGCTATCTGGACACAGTTATTGATTGGATTCCAGGAATGAAAGGCATCCGGCTCAAGGATATGCCAAGCTTTCTTCGAACTACAGATCCTAATGAGACTATTCTTAACTTCTTCATAGTAGCCTTTAGTGTTAAGGCTTCTGCTGTTATACTGCACACTTTTGATGCTTTGGAGAAAGATGTTCTTGAAGGCCTTTTCTCTATATATCAACATGTTTATCCCATTGGCCCTCTCCAGTTGCTTCTCGATCAAGTGCAGTTTGAAGATGGCTTGAAGTCTATTGGATACAATCTCTGGAAAGAGGACAGAGCTTGTCTCCAATGGCTTGATTCCCATGAACCCAACTCAGTGGTTTATGTGAATTTTGGAAGTATAACTGTGATGACACCAGAACAGCTAACCGAGTTTGCCATGGGGCTGGCCAATAGTAAGCACCCTTTCTTGTGGATCATAAGGCCTGATCTTGTCCGAGGCGAAACGGCAATCTTGCCACCTGAGTTTGCAGCAGAGACTCAAGGAAGAAGCTATATCACAGGGTGGTGTCCACAGGAGGAAGTACTTAACCATCCATCAATTGGAGGGTTTCTAACTCACAGTGGCTGGGGCTCAACTATAGAGAGCTTATCAGCTGGAGTTCCTATGCTTTGTTGGCCATTCTTTGCAGACCAACAGACCAACTGCAGATACACCTGCAATGAATGGGGAGTTGGGATGGAGATTGATAACAACGTGAAGAGAGGTGAGGTAGAGAAGCTTGTCACAGAGCTCATGGAGGGTGAGGAAGGCAAGAAAATGAAGGAAAAGGCCATGGCATGGAAATTATTGGCTCATCAAGCTGCTTCTCCTAATGGTTCATCATCCATGATTCTGGAGAAGTTGATCAATGAAGTGCTCTTGTGAAAACCTTTTGGCAGTTGCTTTCAGATGTCTTGTCTCCTTATGCATGCCATCAATCACTAGCTAAACTTACTGTTTGATTAAATAAATATGCAATGAAGTCTTGGTTTCAATAGTCCCGTTCTAGAAACCTTAACTTTGATATAATAATTCCAATGACAGCTTAAGGCTGGTCCATTCCATCCAGGACCTGCTGCTACCGCAGGATTTAAATAAATTATCTTGTTTTATCTTTACCAAAAAAAAATATAACACTCTGTCAGCTTCTTCTTTTCTTTTTTGTTTTCTTTTCCATACGTAATATTAGGATCGAACTTGATCGTTTATTTGATGAACATTGGAACTCTGGCTACATCGTTGAAAGGATAGGTAGGCTTCTGGCCCCATTTGCATTGCTTTTGATGGATCAGGACTCCAAGAAGCCCAAAAAAACAGAGATCCAACTCGTATAATGAACGATTCGTTCATGATCTAGACAATGCCCGAGCCCAATATAGATAGAGGTCCAGTCCAACTTGTATAAGTAGGACATGTGGAATAATTACTGAAAAAAATGGTTTAACAAAGTAATTAATCGCTTTCAGCATCTAATTGTAGATCTCTCCTACAACTCTGACTCTGAACGCAGCCAAAAAGATGAACATGACGGCTTAAAATATTTAATTGATTACGCACCGCACAAACCGCATTTAAAGGCAAGTGACAAAGTGGTCTTTAATTATATTTGGATGTAACTATATTTTAATAAATATATTTTATTTTTAAAAAACTTGTTCTACATAGTATACAGTGAAACTGAAATAGACAGGTGCACAGTGTCTACAATAAATTTTTATTTGACTGATATCCAAAAAGATATGGATAACATATACTTTTGCAGAGAAAGCAAAAACACAGAGACAGAGCTGAGGGATGGGATCTAAAGCAGCAGCAGCAGCTGATAGGCCTCATGCTGTTATTATCCCAAGTCCATATCAAAGTCACATTAAGACAATCCTTAAGTTTGCTAAACTCTTGCACTGCAAAGGCTTTCACATTACATTTGTGAACACAGAGTTCAACCACCAGCGTTTCATTAGGACAAGAGGTCCTACTTCCTTGGATGGTTTGCCAAGCTTCCAGTTTCAGACCATTCCTGATGCTCTCCCCACTTCTGATCCTGATGCCTCTCAGGATGTTCCTAGTATGTGCAGGTCTATCCTGCACTATATGTTAACACCTTTTCGAGCCCTTCTTTCCAGGCTCAACAACACTGCATCCTCTGATGCTCCTCCAGTTTCTTGCATCATTTCAGATGTTTTCATGCCATTTACTGCCGCAGCTGCTGAAGAACTTGGGATCCCCTTTGTGCTGTTTTCCACTGTATCTGCCTCTAGTTTTATGGGATTCAAACAGCTCCATACCCTCAGAGAAAAAGGGTTCACTCCACTGAAAGGTAATGTGGAAAACAAATGACAAAAGAAAGAAAGAATACTCTTCTTTTATGTTACCAAGTCTTACTTGACTGTAATTATTCTCGTTGTCATATATATATACTTGTCTGGGATTGCTGGTAAACACTTGATGAATAAATCAGAAGTATACCAATCCCATCCATCAAATTATTAAATGTTTCCCATATAAATCTCAACCTTAAGTTTGTTGCTGATTTCCATTCTTGTACGTACCCAATTGTTACTTAAGTTCTTGAAGAGAGATGGATTAATATTATATCACAGTCAGAGAAAGGGAAAATGACATATATTAATTGTTAACTGTTGAGCCTAACTCTAGCTTATGGTTTCTGCAGATGAAAGTTATTTGACCAATGACTATCTGGAAACAGTTCTCGACTGGATTCCTGGTATGAAAGGCATCCGTCTTAAGGATCTGCCAAGCTTTCTTCGAACTACGGATCCAAATGATACAATGCTTAACTACATCCTAGTAGCTCTTGAGAATAGTATTAAAGCTTCTGCTATTATAATCCACTCTTTTGATGCGTTGGAGCAAGAGGTGCTGGAAAGCCTTTCCTCTATATACCGTCATGTTTATGCCATTGGCCCTGTTCAGTTGCTTCTCGATCAAGTCCAAGAAGATGGTTTGAAGTCAATTGGATACAATCTGTGGACAGAGGACAGTACTTGTCTCCAATGGCTGGATTCCCATGAGCCCAACTCAGTGGTCTATGTGAATTTTGGCAGTGTAACTTGGATGACACCGCAACAGATGATCGAGTTTGCCATGGGGCTGGCTAATAGCAAGCACCCTTTCTTGTGGATCATAAGGCCTGATCTTGTCCAAGGCGAGTCAGCAATCTTGCCACCTGAATTTGCAGCGGAGACTCAAGATAGGAGCTACATTGCAAGCTGGTGCCCCCAAGAGGAAGTGCTTAACCACCCATCAATTGGAGGGTTTCTAACTCACAGTGGGTGGGGCTCAACTATTGAGAGCTTATCAGCTGGAGTTCCTATGCTTTGTTGGCCAATAGCAGCAGACCAACTAATGAACTGCAGATACACTTGCACGGAATGGGGAGTTGGCATGGAGATTGATAGTAATGTGAAGAGAGATGAGGTGGAAAATCTTGTAAGACAGCTCATGGAGGGTGAGAAAGGTAAGAAGATGAAAGAAAAGGCCATGGAATGGAAGAAGTTGGCTTTGGAAGCTGCTAGACCTAATGGTTCATCATCTATTAATTTGAACAAGTTGATCAATGAAGTGCTTTTATCAGGTGTGCGCTAATCATTTCCAACCAGAAGCAGCTATAGCAGGACTGAATTAATGGAAAATTTTACTTGAAATTATAGCAACATCAGATAATTATAAATACTTCCTCCTTCCCTTAATTATTTGGTGGTTTAAGCAATGCATACAAAGATTATAAAGAGTGCAGTATGGACTGATTGACTAAAAGATTGAACTAAAGCTCAACAGATATTGAGAAGCAAATCGTAATGGATCACCACATGAAGAAGCACAATCGTAATGGATCACCATATGTAGTATAACTTAATCATAGATAAAGCTGAAGATGTAGCTTTGATGTTACATCAGATTTGAGAAGACTTCAGGCTGGTCTAATTGTATAGTAATGATCAAAACTTTTCTTTCTTCACCTGCAGCATTTATTATCCTATATGTATGCAAGTTGGGGTCTAGAATATATTGTTTTAGCTTGACATGAAATCAGTTTACCAAAATAGGTGATAAAAGAAGGTTTACCACAAAAATCAATCACTTTCCTGTACTAAAGAAATATAATTAATCACTTTCGGAATCAAAATGCTGAGTCTTCTCTTACTCGCCGGCTGTCTAATGTTCATGAATCTGTTTCCATAGAATTTTTTTAATCCAAGAACTTAGAGGAAGATGTCAAATTGCAGTAATAAAATTCCAACAATCAAGGCCATGTTTAGTATTATAAAAACCAGAATCACTACTTGCATATGGCAGAGAACGCAAAGCAAAACTCATCAAACAAAGAGAGTTGAGAGATGGGAGCAGCCGGGAAGCCTCATGTAGTTTTAGTGCCAGGTCCAGTTCAAGGCCACATCAAGACATTGCTCAAATTGGCAAAGCTCTTGCACATAAAAGGTTTTCACATAACTTTTGTGAACACAGAGTATAATCACAAGCGTTTTTGCATATGGCAGAGAACGCAAAGCAAAACTCATCAAACAAAGAGAGTTGAGAGATGGGAGCAGCCGGGAAGCCTCATGTAGTTTTAGTGCCAGGTCCAGTTCAAGGCCACATCAAGACATTGCTCAAATTGGCAAAGCTCTTGCACATAAAAGGTTTTCACATAACTTTTGTGAACACAGAGTATAATCACAAGCGTTTCCTGAAAGCAAGAGGTACTAATGCCTTGGATGGTCTGCCTACCTTCCAATTTGAGACCATTCCTGATGGTCTTCCACCTTCAGATATTGATGCCACCCAAGACCTTTCTTCTCTTTGCAAGTGCATCAGGGACTACATGTTAATGCCCTTTCAAGAGCTACTTGCCAGGCTCAACAACACTACATCCTCAAAGGTTCCTCCAGTCTCTTGCATTGTTTCAGATTTTGTCATGCCATTTACCATCACTGCTGCTGAAGAACTTGGAGTTCCAGTTGTAATATATTCAACCCTCGCTGCTTGTGGCTTTATGGGACCGAAACAGCTCCTCGCCCTGAAAGAGAAAGGCCTCATCCCACTAAAAGGTAACCTGAACTGGAAAACATTATGTGTGGTGACATATCAGAAACTTAACTTATCTCTATCTAGGACTTGCTGAACCCATAAGCCTCAACTCAAGGTATAGGGTAGAGCACAGACCAACCTGACAATATTGGCATATAAATCTCTTTGAACTGTTCATTTATTGACCTTGTTTCTATTTGCTATAGCTAAAGTAACTTAAAGAGAAGAAGGACTTTATATATGGTAATGATCAAGACAGTTGGATGAACAAAGATTGACTGTTCCGCACTTGAACTAATCTGATTAACTGATTGCTACATATTATTTGAGCACCGTATCGAATAAATGAAGAAAACATGTCAGACTCTAATTGCCAGCTGCTGCAATGTGTTTTTGTAGATGAGAGCTATTTCACCAATGGCTATCTGGACACAATTATTGACTGGATTCCTGGTATGAAAGGCATTCGTCTTAAGGATCTTACAAGTTCGGTTCTCACAACGGATCCTAATGAAATTGTACTTAACTTCATGATGTACTCTGCTGAGTCTACTACTAAGGCTTCTGCCATTGCATTCCATACTTTTGATGCACTAGAACGAGATGTTCTGGACGGCTTTTCGACAATATACCCTCGTGTTTATGCCATTGGCCCTCTCCAGTTGCATCTCAATCAAGTTGAAGAAGACAGTTTGAAATCTATTGGATATAATATGTGGAAAGAAGAGAGTGTGTGTCTCCAATGGCTTGATTCCAAGGAACCAAACTCTGTGGTCTATGTTAACTTTGGCAGCATTACGGTCATGACACCAGAACAGTTGATCGAGTTTGCCATGGGGCTGGCTAATAGCAAGCACCCTTTCTTGTGGATCATAAGGCCTGATCTTGTCATAGGTGACACTGCCATTTTGCCACCTGAGTTTGCAGCAGAGACTCAAGATAGGAGCTATATTGCAAGCTGGTGCCCTCAGGAGGAAGTCCTTAACCACCCATCAGTTGGAGGATTTCTAACTCATTGTGGGTGGGGATCAACTATTGAGAGCTTATCAGCTGGAGTTCCTATGCTTTGTTGGCCATTCTTTGCAGACCAACAGATGAACTGCAGATACTCCTGCACTGAGTGGGGAGTTGGCATGGAGATTGATAATAATGTGAAGAGAGATGAGGTGGAGAATCTTGTAAGAGAGCTCATGGAGGGTGAGAAAGGAAAGAAGATGAAAGAAAGAGCCATGGAATGGAAGAAGTTAGCTGAAGAAGCCACTGCTCCAAATGGCTCTTCTTCCATTAATTTGGACAAGTTGATCAATGAAGTACTCTTACCAAACCGTTCGTGACTTAATTAACTTGTTCCAACATGTGATCGCATGCAAATTTCTTGTCTCAACTTCAAGAATCCCCCATCCTTGGTAATGCTTATTACAATAAAAAAATCCACCAAAATATGAAACTTTTGTCCTCCTCAAAGTTGTAAAAATGTTCTCATAACTGAAATTACCTTCGCTATCGGACATAAATTGAATGCTAATTTGCATATTAGCTAGTATATATAAGGTGTACAAAGTGGCTAACCGGATCCTGTTTACATTACCCTAAGCTTTGGCGGGACCTTGAACCGATAAATAGAAGAGAAGTAAAACTAATTACATTGGCATGATCGTTGGTTAAAAAAAAATTCCTTGTTATCATCTACTTTGGTATGATGTCACTCAGTTGGCAGCAATTCCTTCGGCTGCTACTACCACCACCGAAGCAGGCTTGCTCGTTTTGGTTACGGGTTACGCACCGTTAGCCACTTTGTTCTCAACTGATCCAGCGGAAGGAACTATATACGTAGGCATCTTCTTTACAGGGCATCTTCTTCATGTTGCAGTTTGCTAATTTGGTTGAAGTTCTCAAGTGGAGTGACTTTACCATAATTTTGATAGGATTAAAGCTTTTTTTCATCCTTATGTTAGACCATAAAGTTGAAAGTCATCCTTGTATTAGTTTTGATCTGTTTTCATCCCTTTGTCCACGGGTTTTGGCTTGTTTTCATCCCTCTAAATAGGCCAAAAAAGCGAACACAAGGATAAAAATGAGATAAAATTCACAAATAGAGAGATGAAAACAAGCCAAAATCTAATAGAGAGATGATTTCTAACTTTGAGGTCTAATACAAGGATGAAAACACACTTTATTCCAATTTTGATACTATATTTCTCTTCACAAATGTCTTTTTTTTATTGTTTTTTTCTTCTAATTTTGGTGTGGGATCGAAATGTAACCAACAGCCCGGCACACTATGTGTTGGAGTTTATGGGCTGCATTTCTTGTCCAACATTACCCAACAATGGTAAGGCAAGTCATCGGGGTTTAGCTAGAAATTTTTGTGGTTTTGCAAACTATTAGGGATGATTTTTCTTTCCCCACCCACCCAAAACGTAAAGCAGAGCACAGCCGAATGTTGCACGACTCATTGAACAATGTAGGACGTATAGACCTACACTGCCACCACAAAATACAAATCTTGAGTTCGAATCTCAATTATAGAGCCAGTAAAAAACAAAACAAAAAAATTCTCACCCTAATAATGTTGTAGAATAGATCAAAGAGTTGAACTTGTTGGTAACTGAAGGAATTCAATGTACATATACATATAACACAGATAAGAACACTTATCTGAGTGAAGCGGAAGCGTTGTCAGGATCGGGAGCCACGGCTTGGATTACTGGTCGGTGGAGACCGTCACAGTATGTCGGAGCGGCCTCCTAGTTTCCACGGTCTAAATCCCTAGTTTACAGTATGCAGGTTATTTGTGTTGTCTGTTGTACAAGTGTACTAGCCTCCCCTTTGTGGTGGCTTATATATAGCATAGTTGGGCCCTAGTTGGGCTTAAGTGAGCACCCCTTATGGGTGGACTCACCATTTTTCAACATCTCCCACTCACACATAATGGGAGTGCTCATAAACACAATCATGAGAAACAAATTCTCATCAGAAACTGCAAACATCCATACAGGGAAGTAGAACCGTGCGACCAGCATACTGTGAGAGCTAAATGCTATACATCTGTTAGGAATATATAGCCTCTCATCCAGAAGAAACCTGCAAGTAGATCAAAAAGTATGCAAGCACCCTAGATCATAAATCACATTAGAAATCTACCGAAGATCTCTCTTTTAAAGATACATTATATTCACAATTATAACCGTATGTTATAATTGGTGCACCGGTGAATACAAACTAATGTGATTTCGGTCAATGATCTTCCTCTCCTCACGATCCCCTTAACTCAACTTAACTTGCTTTTCTAGACATGTCCCGCCAGACCGAATCAGTGTCCATGGTCCTTTGGCAACACACTAAGATAGCAAACATTAAGCTGAGTCTCAGGTATCTGATCGGAGTCCTGAGGGTACACAATCGAGCCACCATAAAGGCTCTGGGTCTCACACAACAGTAAGCGGAGATTGTACTTATGTAAACCCATTTGGTCGACAAATCGCACACATGGTATGAAACATGTGCTACAGCATTTTCTCCTTTCCCGTGGAACGTATGTCTTTCCCATATGGAATGCTGTACAGATGATATTTAGACACCATATGTGTCCAAATCTGAGTTCCTCGATCTACACATCAACGTGAACTCACATCTGGCCCACTAAGTAGACTTGGTGAACATATTCCACCATTAAAATGACCTTATGTCACTATATAGTCGACATTTATGATTTTAAGCCACAAGCTCTCAAATTATCCGTCTGA
Source organism: Turnera subulata (assembly GCA_028386065.3). NCBI lineage: Eukaryota > Viridiplantae > Streptophyta > Magnoliopsida > Malpighiales > Passifloraceae > Turnera > Turnera subulata. Next base: position 26,034 of record JAKUCV010002730.1, on the reverse strand, counting down.
TAATTTTGCTTAAAAATCTGTCTCATCTCCACTTATCACTAAGATAAGGAGGCAGTTACCCGTGTGAGAGGGCTAACCTCGTGTCTACTCGACATATTCTTAAACAAATAAATGAAGAATGTACATAACATTCATCCATATGTATGTATGCAAATCAACTTATTTGATTGCAAGAACATTAAACACAGGTTGTGAACTTTGGGAAAATAATAAGCATAAAGTGAAGTACTTAAGCCTACACAATTTTAATACCTAATGTGTTCCACAAACACATCCCAAGGTAAAGGCTTAAACAGTGCATCTAATCACTTGTCTCTTATAGACAAATACTTCACTTCACAACCTCACATACAACAATGCCTTTTGCATATTTGTATCTAATGTCTACTTATTTGGTGAAACTAACCATTCTTGGCAATGGAAATTGTAGCCTCACTGTCATAGTCGACTAACACTAGATCAGTGTTCTATGCATTATCCATCTCACAATTCCAAGAATTTATTCAACCAAATAACTTTTACACTGCTGAAGCGAGAGCCACATATTTAGCCCCAATCACTGTCAAGAATACATATGAACATTTCTTACTACTCTATGATATGGCGCCATCATTTAGTAAGAGCATATATCTAGATGTAGACTTTTCCACCATCTAGATCTTTTCCATGATCAAGGCTTGTGTATTCAACCAAGAAGGACATTTCCTAACTTGGTGACAAAAATTATAATTAGCAGACTTCTATAGACATCCCATGATCCTTTTTAACTGCTTGTAATGTACTATGCCTAGGTCGGATTGACATCTATCTGTTAAGCCATTTGCTTAACCAATATCTAGTGTATCATACACCATAGTGTACAACAAACTTCCGACTGTGCTCCGTTATGGAACTTGGCTTATTCATCACTCTCATCAGGAGTCTTAGGACACATGATTTCTTAAAGTATGGCATTTATTGATATGAGTTTGGATAGGATTACTTTGATGCATATAGTATTGTTCCAAAGCTTTATTAGTGTAATTCTCTTATGAAAAATACAATAATATCTTGAAACAATATCTTGAAATCTTAATTTCAAGTTTATATGCAATCTTTATCCATATCATCAATCTCGATTGAGATGACAACTAGGTTCTTTACCTTGTTGATTAAACACCATATCATTTCTAGCTATAAGTATGTCATATACATACTATATGTAAATTACAAACTTACTTGGTACATGCCTTCAAGATTAGAAGACCAATATAGACTTCAAAGTCTACAAACCATATGTTTGTGGTCCTCTTTAATGAAACACAATCGCATTCAATCTCCATTAAGAAAGGCATTATTACATCCGTCTGACGTAATCCAAAGTTTAAGTTTGAAATGATAGCTAGAAACATCCATACATAGGTAAAACTCACAGAAAACGAGATTGACTCTTGTAATCTATCTCTTTCTGTAGTGTACCTTTTACCTATTAGTTGAGTTTTAAATTTCTCAACTATGCCACTAGCCTTAAGCTTGATTTTGAGAACACATTTGTTCCCAATGGCATTGTGTCCTTCAATGAGATCAACCAATCCTTAAACTTTATTGACTCTCATTGACTCCATCTGTTCTTCAAGTGCCTTTGTCCATTTTTCTTTAGAAGGATTTTGAGGCAGCTTCTTCTAGGCTCATTATGTAGGAATATCATAAAAGACCCACTATCTTTGATATCAAATCATCAATGACAATCTTTTATGAGAATCACACTTAATTGTGATTCAGGCATGTTGTTCCCATTTGGATCAACATGGCTCCCACTAGGATTGAAACGCTAATCTCGCTCCCACTTAGAACAAGATCTATCTTTATCGCTCCCACTTGGAACAACAAGATTACTTTTATTCGGACTTGATGATGAGGAAGTTTATTGATGAGAAACTAATTCATCATCTGTAAAAATCCTCCCACTCGAATATAGTAATCCTTGCACGTCTTAATCCTCTTCCTCAAATAAAGATAGGCCTTAACCTACCTCGCCTTTCTTAGGAAACTCATTCACAAAAATGTAACACCTGTTGGTTTAAACTCAGTTACACTCCCACTGTTCTGTTGACTTATAAACATATAACCTTTGAGGTTAATAGGTATCTCATAAGACACTTGTCCTCCGCTCAAGGCACATCTTGCCAGGTAGAGAGGAATAATATTTATAAGTAGCATAACTTCCAAGGTTACTAAAACACTTGGTGGGAAGCATCCTACTCAACAACATATGTAGAGTAGTTGTAACTGATAATATAGGCATACTGTTAAGTAGATAGGCAGCAAGCAAACATTACCCATGTGGCAATAAAGTTTGTGCCCTCATTTACTTAACCATTACAAAAGCAGTCCATCACGTCACTCTATAATACATTTTATTATAGAGCATTGGGTAAAGTCAATTAATGCACTATACCCTATCATCACATACCCCACTAATTGGATCAACAAAACGATCACAATTAGTATGAAGATCTAATATCTTCGTATCTAATTAATTTTCTATTAAGCTCATATAGCTTAAGAAGCAACTTAATGCCTCAAAAAATAGAAAATTAAATAGATATAATTGGGCATAATGAATAAAATGATGAATAACATGCTTATGCCTAGTCCAAATGTGAATGGACCTACAGATGTCCAACGGACAAATAGCAATGAAGAGCTGGCTTCAATCACTTTATCGGATGGTCAATAATCAGCTAGATAACGCTCACAAGCAGACAATTCTACTTGTATAATGCTAGAAAGCAAACATTATTTGCTAACCTTGGCATTATCTGTTGGTCCGTATGACCAAATCTAGCATTATTCCATAATAAGACTAAAACCATATAAAATTGAACCAGAATCAATTTTATAATTTTTCATGAAAGTATGTATGGTTACTAAAACCAAGACCTGTCAGAAAAGACATCTATCATGTAAGATTACCTCTCATATGTTACACAAGACAAACTTGTATGATATGAGTATTTAAGCAGCACCTTATTGTTGCCACTTACATGTCAACTTTTAATCTCCGTGTGAGACTTAACGCTGATTAGGTAGTGCATCTCCATACAATATAATGTGTGGCTACTGAGTCTATAATTCACTAAGAATTATATTCAGTTACACACAAAATAAACTGCCGCAAACGCAAAGTTTGCTAACTCACGCAAAGTAAAGTACCAATTCGTACTATCCAATTTAATCATTGGAAAATGACCATTTTGGTCAACATTGCAACACTTTTATTGCAACAGTACTTTGCATTGTATGGTTTATCGTACTGAATTGTCTTCAACTTTCATGACTACATTGATGATCACAAGAGCACTTTTGCTCTACCAGCACATATTGGAATACTAAATTCCAAATTTCATGATTATGGCCATTAAGCATCAACCTTTTATTGAGCTATGCGACAATAACTTATGAAGCAGTAATTATATTTAACAAATAAAATATACAAGGATCACATATAAGGTATAATGTTCAACACACATACATGTATAATGCTAAGCTTCAATTGACTAAGTTAATAATCACATGCATAACCCGGAGTCGAAAGTTCACTATGTTCCCAGTCATCGTCCTAAAGTTGAATGCATAATGAAAATTAATTTAACCAATAATACAGCTAAGCATTAATCATGCACCAGACAACATATTTGTCAAGCACAATTTTATAATCCCATGTGGATTATAAGTTGAACAACCCAACAATGTTAAACTTAATTAACATGAGATGCTAAACTAATTAGCAACTAATTCATAATGTTAAACCAATTAACATTAAAGCAGGCAGTCTTCCCCTCGCCGCCATCTGCAGCAGTCCTCCCCTTGTCCACCGCCATGTGCAGTGAATAACCGGGGATTGAGGTTTCTTGTTTCTGGGTTTCCAAAAAAAATTTATATACAGATCTAGTATCCACCATAATTCACCAATAAATCCAACCATATGTTTTCCATGAACAAAACCAGCATGTTTTTCATTGATTAATAACGAATATTAATCGGTGATGGAAAAAGAACATACAATCCAGAATTATACCCCGAATAGGAACACAACAGATTGGTTCAGTATAATACAATTGGGTATAAAATAATAAGGATTAATTTCATAAATTAATCTTTCAATAGATATACATGTCATCTATAAAAAAATATTGGAATGGAACATTAAATCGAACAAGACGAATTGTGACATATCAATTCCAATCGATTAAAGAAAAACGTAGTGAACGAACAAATCATTCCCAACATAAAATTGAACAGATCAATCTAAACTGTGGAATTAATTCATTTGATTCCAAATTTTACAGAAAAATAGAATCAACCAGAAAACAAGCCTAATGGCTCCGCTACCAATGAAGGATTTCATCATGCATATACATATAATAGATAAGGGGACTTATCTGTAAGTGAAGCGGAAACGTTGTCAGGATCGGGAGCCACGGCTTGGATTACTGGTCGGTGGAGACCGTCACAGTATGTCGGAGCGGCCTCCTAGTTTCCACGGTCTAAATCCCTAGTTTACAGTATGCAGGTTATTTGTGTTGTCTGTTGTACAAGTGTACTAGCCTCCCCTTTGTGGTGGCTTATGTATAGCATAGTTGGGCCCTAATTGGGCTTAAGTGAACACCCCTTATGGGTAGACTCACCATTTTTCAATAGTAACAATGACTTACATATCAATAACTACACCAAAAAAAGTAAATACATGCATGAACAAACAATGGCACTCGACTTGACGAGACATTTGTGGACACAGATTTGAGCGCATTCACTTAGCCGTATCAATAACTACAGCAAAACAAAAAACACTAAATACATGCGTGAAAAAAAATGGCATTTAAGGAAACATTTGTGGACACAAAATTTGAGCACATCATTTCTCCTTGCTCTTACACTTATCACATCATTAATTAACTAATCACAAGTGGGCATTAAACATGTATATAAATCGGGTTGAATTATTTGTGATAATTGCACCGACACTTTTTTTTAGGTCCCTTTTAATATATCAGACTGTGATAATAGAACCTGTGTATGGTAAGCCATTCCTGGTCGAAGGGGTCGCGGTGGGTTCCATGAATTAATATCCTTCTGAATCTTTCTAACGTCAGGATTCATGAGATATCTTTTGTTTATATTTTGTGGAAGATATGTTTCGTTCAGAAGATATGTTTTTGTTTCTATATAAGACAATGATTTTAATGATATTATATTTGGCATTTATTTCTTGGCAGTCCAAAGAAAAGAAAAAAAAACAATACTAGCCCTAGATTTGATTGATAAATCTGTCGCACGAAATCTCATAGGATGACCCGCAAATCCTCTTAGCAATGACAATATATAATTAGTATATATATAAATATATAGATATAAGATAACCAATTGGGTAGCTTATATTTTACTCTTAAAGCAGCAATAAAAGTTTTATATAAAACCGAGCTGATTCCTACAGTGTTCCATTTTCTTAACCATATTTGTCCCAGATGCTCGAGATGGATATGTTTGTTTTTTTGTTTGTCTAAACTTAATATAGATATATATAAATATTGCATGAATGATTGGGACACGAACATATGCAATACCCAAATTTAGACAGTGCACCTGACCTAACAGTAAACTTTCCAGCAAGAAAAGCAGAGCTGTTTTTTCTTGTGATTAGACATTTAGTACAGGCAGGTGCAAAAGAACGTTGAAAAAATTGTACAGAAAGATACTTAGTAAATCTAGCAATAATTAATAAAAAAGAAGAAATAAACAATCAAACTTTTAGTATAAAAACCAGTCGATTATATGGAGCGAGCAAAACACTGAAGAGAGTTTAGAGAGGGGGAGAGATGGAATCCAAGAAAGTAGCTAACAAGCCTCATGCCGTTCTGTTCCCATTCCCAATCCAAGGCCACATCAAGACAATGCTTAAGCTTGCAAAGCTCTTACACTACAAAGGTTTCCACATCACATTCGTGAACACAGAGTTCAACCACAAACGTTTCCTGAAATCAAGAGGTCTTAATGCCCTTGATGGTGTGCCAACCTTCCAATTTCAGACCATTCCTGATGGTCTGCCCCTTACAGAAGTGGACGCCACCCAGGACGTCCCTTCTCTTTGCAAGTCTGTCCATGATCACGTCATGTTAAAAGCCTTCAAGGAGCTTCTTGCCAAGCTCAACGACACAGCTGCATCGTCCTTAGTGGTTCCTCCAGTGTCTTGCATCATTTCAGATGGGTTCTTGCCGTTTCCTGTCGAAGCAGCTCAGGAACTTGGGGTTCAGTTTGCGTTGTTTTACACCATGGGTGCCTGTAGCTTCATGGGATTCAAACAACTCAATGCCCTGAAAGAAAAAGGCTTCATTCCACTGAAAGGTACTTACTTCCAAAACTGACAAACATTGCATGCATCACTACAAATAATGGAGGTATATAATGGCTATATATATATCACATGGGTCTTAATTCTTAACCTTATTTAAGCCATGACTTCATTGTTAAGACCTAATGTACTGTTTAGGCATCAAGAATCTACCTTTCTATTTCAAATTCCTGTCTTTGAAAAAGTGACTCCTAAAAAAGTAGTTCGTTAGAAAATTCTTAGTTGAAATGAAGCATTTGTCTTTTATTTTTGAGAGTCAACTAAATACTAAAATCTTACTTTTCGTGGTATTTTCCTTATACGAAACATCACCTAAAGGTCTAGGAAAGTGGTATTAGACCAGGTTGTCATATTCATGCCTACCATTCTAACAATATTTGCTCAGATTGTGGAAAGTTAAATCCTTCATTCAATTAGTTGCACACCCATTATTGTTAGATCTTACATATCCAAGACAAAATTAATTATATTATCACAGAGAGGATAATGAAAAATGAAGGTAAGAATTATTTTGGGTTCTTTGGAAGGAGAGAAGACTTCCAAATAGAAAACAAGATACAGAAATATGATTTTTACACTGGTAAACACAAACCGAAAAAGTCAGATCATGAACTGATTGGTTCAAAATTCACATTAAAGTGTAAAGAAATTGAGAACCTAATGGCTTGGTGACTGGTGAGTAAATGGGGTGGTGAAATTGATTTTGACTTTATTTGCTTTCTTACAAAAATTTGAATGTGACCCTACAACGCCCATGTTTGGTCCACCACCGCTATTATTGGGCAAATTACACAGTGGACTTGCTATTTGGGCTTGGGCCTTTGTCACTAGCTCCGATCCCTTACGAGGGCAGATTTTTTCTTTATTGTTTTTGGTCTTTTTTTAGTTTCTTATCCAAAGCTTTGCCCCTACCACTCCGGGCTCGATCCGGGTCGTACATCTAGTTATATTGATTGAGTTTTCGGAATTTTGTATATTAACGAGGATTCGAACTCGAGACTTTACTTAAGCGGAATCAAATTAGTTACACTCAAACCAATTGATTTTATTAATTTTGATCTCAGATAGTTAATTATATGACCCCGTATATCTCTCCTAATTGATAGAAAAAAGAAAGAGAAAAATTGCCTCTCCCAAAAATACAAATAGAAAAAGGAAAAAAAGAAAGAAAGAATGAAATATATATGTTTCTTGGCCAATTAAACGGCAAAGCACTTTGCTATTTATTATTATTATTTTTTTTTTGGGAAAGGAAGAACACACACCATTACCACAAAATCATGGTGATTTTGGATAACTATTTTTTTTTAACAAATGCAAAAACCTGCTCTGTTTCATTTAATTATCTTTTTTTACTTTGTCACACTATTCTATATTGCCCCAAGTATAGGCAACGGCGATTTTGCAAGGACTAGAGGTGGCCATGACATGACACTTCCCTCTTCTTGAATTTTTTATATTTACATATAGGTCCTTCAAATTAATCCTTCATAGTTTGTAATATTGTTTTCCTAAAAAAAACAAGAATATTATTGACATATCTTATTAAATCCCTAATATAACCTTTTAATTTGATAAATATTTAATGATATGTTATCATCCTAATGTATTGAGTATTATTATAACTTATGTAACTCAATGAAACTTTTATGATGTAGTACAAAAATCTGGAATTTTTTATTTTGCGAATTCAGGAAAGTAAAAGGGCACATATGAGAAGTGTCTAATAAATAATAATCCCTCCTTTTTTTCTTGTGCTATGGCTGTCAAGCAGGAAAAGGAATACATAAACGGATCACCAGGCTACCACATTTAGATAAGACACTATTTATTTATTATTTATCATATGTGTTAGGGTACAAGATAGAAAAACTCTACTTACATTTATGCATTTGTCCTAACATAGATAGACGTGCCTGGCCTAATCCCAGCCTAATCACCTGTGCTGCTTGTCCTTAATAATGAACTTTATTAAATAAAGCGTAGAGTTGAAGAAATTAATTTCGGTGTGATTGCTGTATCTAGAAACTTATTTGATCATCACTAATTTAAGTTTGGAATCGGATTCAATCGGTCTACTAAGCCAAAAGTTCTTCCAACTCTAATCTTCCCTACTCTAAAACTACTGAAGAAATTATTTAGATAAATGTCAAATCATAAGTTCAAAGATGTGGAAACAGATCAATGAATGTTCAACAAACAGAAACACAATGACTATAGATGGAAGAATTTCAGTATAAAATCAGAAGAGCCTTATGGTTAGCAAACATACACACACACAAAACAAGAGAGCTGTGAGATGGAACCTAAGACAGCAGCAAACAAGCCTCATGTAGTTGTAGTCCCAGGTCCACTTCAAGGCCACATTAAGACAATGCTTCAATTTGCAAAACTCCTGCACTACAAAGGTTTCCACATTACATTTGTGAACACGGAGTTTAATCACAAACGTTTCCTGAAATCAAGAGGTCTTAATTCCCTGGATGGTTTGCCAAGCTTCCGTTTCAAGACCATCCCGGATGGTCTCCCTCCTTCAGATATTGATGCCACCCAAGATGTTCCTGCTCTTGCCAAGTCTGTCATGGACTACATGTTAAAACCATTTCAGGAGCTTCTTGCCAAGCTCAACAACACCGTAATGTCCTCGAATGTTCCTCCTGTGTCTTGCATTGTTTCGGATGTTTACATGCCATTTACTATCAAGGCAGCTGAAGAACTTGGTGTCCCAGTTGCAATGTTTGCCACCTTTGCTGCCTGTGGGTTTATGGGAACCAAGCAACTCAGTGCCTTGAAAGAAAATGGCTTCATTCCACTTAAAGGTAACCTGAACTAGACAGAATTGCATGTATATGTCATTAGACCAAACAATTGAGGTATGCACTATTCCTTGTTATCAAATTCTATATTGTCCAAGAGTAGGTGAAACCCCCAGCATGTTACTATGCACTAGAAGTTTATTCACAAGTAAATAGATAATGGTAAGTGAACGCTGATGGTAACACTGAAGAAAGTTGGATGAACAAAATTTGATTGTTTCACACTTGTACGCATCTGATGATTGGATAGAAAAATCTCATAGCATTATAACAGATTATAAACAAGACTCTAACTACCAGCTGCTGAGATTTTTTATTTTTTGCAGATGAGAGCTATGCAACCAATGGCTATCTGGACACAGTTATTGACTGGATTCCTGGTATGAAAGGCATCCGCCTTAAGGATCTCCCGACCTTTCTTCGAACTACAGATCCAAATGATATTATGCTTAACTTCAGCTTGTATACTGCTGAGCGTTCTACTAAGGCTTCTGCAGTTGCATTCCATACTTTTGATGCATTAGAGCCAGATGTTCTGGATGGCTTTTCCACGATATACCCTCATGTTTACGCCATTGGCCCTCTTCAGTTGCATCTCAATCGAGTTGAAGAAGACAGTTTGAAATCTATCGGATATAATCTGTGGAAAGAAGAAACTGCCTGCCTGGAATGGCTTGATTCCAAGGAACCCAACTCTGTGGTCTATGTTAACTTTGGCAGCATTGCAGTCATGACACCAGAACAGCTGACCGAGTTCGCCATGGGGCTGGCTAATAGCAAGCACCCTTTCTTGTGGATTATAAGGCCAGATCTTGTCATAGGTGACACTGCCATTTTGCCACCTGAGTTTGCTACGGAGACTCAAGATAGGAGCTATATTGCAAGCTGGTGCCCTCAGGAGGAAGTACTTAATCACCCATCAGTTGGAGGATTTCTAACTCATTGCGGGTGGGGATCAACTATTGAGAGCTTATCAGCTGGAGTTCCTATGCTTTGTTGGCCATTCTTTGCAGACCAACAGATGAACTGCAGATACTCCTGCACTGAGTGGGGAGTTGGCATGGAGATTGATAGTAATGTGAAGAGAAATGAGCTGGAAAATCTTGTAAGAGAGCTCATGGAGGGTGAGAAAGGAAAGAAGATGAAAGAAAAGGCCATGGAATGGAAAAGGTTAGCTGAAGAAGCCACTGCTCCAAATGGCTCTTCTTCCATTAATTTGGACAAGTTGATCAATGAAGTACTCTTACCAAAGCATCAGTGAGTTACCATGTCCCATGTATGTGATCGCGTAAAAATTGTTAATGGCTGAATTTCTTGCTGTTTCTTGATTCCAAGAATCCCACTTCAGAAATCTGTTAATGTTGGTTAATATAAAGTCCTCTCAAAAAATTTCTGTATTTTCAAATAAAAACAAGCTGTTGAAAGGCTTATCTTTTCCACCCCAGGCCTCTTCAATTTATTATGTATGATGTGAAATCAGAATAGGTGTGTGTGGCTGTACTTATCATGTGAAATAATGAACAAGAAATATTTCTGTCATAAAAATAATGCAACACAATAAATGGGGAGAATAGACATGCTAAACCACAATAGCCATGAAATATATGGGTGGTGCCAAAAGCATTTTCCAATGAAGATATAAATGTTAATTTTTGAAAGAACACAAAGATAGAGTTCCCTTTCTGTCAGGAAAGGAAGAACCGAAAGATGGATCACCAAAGATAGAGTTTCCTTATGATTAGGAAACTCAAACCAAAGCTAAAAGATTGTTTCCTTTGATTAGGAAACCTAAAGATATGGAGGAGGAAAGGAAAGTAAAGAGTTAATCCATTTCAGCTCGACTTTCTTATTACATCCGATTACATATTTATAGAGACTTTTGGTGTACAATACTAAGTACACTAGACACACCATGACTCTAGAACTTCCATCATACTAAATTCTAAAACTTTCCAGATAATTCCTAGATTGCAATAGGATCAATTCCAACAATAAAGAACATTTTAAGGTAAAGAAAGTCTTATACGCTTCACAAGACAATGAAAACCAAGCTTTAGTATAAGAACCAGAATTACTACTTTCTGCTCAAGGCTGGGAAAGCCAAAAACACACAAACACACACATGAGAGCTGAAAGATGGAATCCAAGACAGCAGCAGACAGGCCTCATCTAGTTTTAGTCCCAGCTCCAGGTCAAGGCCACATCAAGACAATCCTTCAACTTGCAAAACTGCTGCACTACAAAGGTTTCCACATAACATTTGTGAACACAGAGTTTAATCACAGGCGGTTCCTCAGATCTAGAGGTCCTAATTCCCTTGATGGTTTGCCAACCTTCCATTTCGAGACCATTCCTGATGGTCTTCCTCCTTCAAATATTGATGCCACCCAAGACATTCCTTCCCTTTGCAAAGCTAAATTGGATTACATGATATACCCCTTTAGAGAGCTTCTTGCTAGGCTCAACAACACCGCATCCTCAAAGGTTCCTCCTGTCTCTTGCATAGTTTCTGATACTTACATGCCATTTACCATCACAGCTGCTGAAGAACTTGGCATTCCTGTTGTAATATTTTCCACCATGGCTGCCTGTGGCTCCATGGGATCCAAACAGCTAACTGCTCTGAAAGAAAAAGGCTACACTCCGTTAAAAGGTACACTGGACTAGAAAATATTACATCAGATATTTTAACTTCTAACTTATCTGGAAGTAGAACTTTCTGACCCTACAGGCCTCAAGTTGCAAGGAAGAGCCAAATAACAGTTTATTTATTGACCTTGTTTCTATTTGCAGTGGATAATGTGTGCTTCATGTGAAGGACTTTACATGAGCAGGTGAACTCTAATGGTAGCAATCAGGACAGTTGGATGAACAAAATTTGATTGTACTCCTCTGATGATTAAATCTTATAGTATTATAACAGATTATAAAGAAGACACTAACTATTAGCTGCTTTGATGTTTTGTTTTTTTGGCAGATGAGAGCTATTTGACCAATGGTTATCTGGACACAGTTATTGACTGGATTCCTGGTATGAAAGGCATCCGTCTTAAGGATCTTCCAAGCTTTATTCGAACAACGGATCCTAATGAAACTGTACTTAACTTCATGATGTATTCTGCTGAGTCTACTACTAAGGCTTCTGCAATTGCATTCCATACTTTTGATGCATTAGAACGAGATGTTCTGGATGGCTTTTCAACAATATACCCTCGTTTTTATGCCATTGGCCCTCTCCAGTTGCATCTCAATCAAGTTGAAGAAGACAGTATGAAATCTATCGGATATAATCTGTGGAAAGAAGAAACTGTCTGCCTCCAATGGCTTGATTCCAAGGAACCCAACACTGTGGTCTATGTTAACTTTGGTAGCATTGCAGTCATGACACAAGAACAGCTGACCGAGTTCGCCATGGGGCTGGCTAACAGCAAGTGTAGTTTCTTGTGGATTATAAGGCCAGATCTTGTGGTAGGTGACACAGCCATTTTGCCACCTGAGTTTGCAGCAGAGACTCAAGAAAGGAGCTATATTGCAAGCTGGTGCCCTCAGGAGGAAGTACTTAATCACCCATCAGTTGCAGGATTTCTTACTCATTGCGGGTGGGGCTCAACTATTGAGAGCTTGTCAGCTGGAGTTCCTATGCTTTGTTGGCCATTCTTTGCAGACCAACAGATGAACTGCAGATACTCCTGCACTGAGTGGGGAGTTGGCATGGAGTTTGATAGTAATGTGAAGAGAGATGAGGTGGAAAATCTTGTAAGAGAGCTGATGGAGGGTGAGAAAGGTAAGAAGATGAAAGAAAAGGCCATGGAGTGGAAAAGGTTAGCTGAGGAAGCTGCTGCTCCAAATGGCTCATCATCCATTAATCTGGAAAGGTTGATCAGTGAAGTGCTTTTACGAAAGCCTTAGTGAGTTACTGGCTTTCTATGTATGTGACTTACAAGAAAGTGGTGAATCAACCACATCTGTTGTTCGATTAACAGGGAAAGTAATGTCATTTCCTTCTCCCATATATATGACATCTATTTGCTTCAGAAGTACATAAATGAAGCATTGTCAGTCAGAAATCCAAATAATGTTCATATGACTGATCTGGAGTTTTTCTTCCTTCATATATTGATATGAAGATAAGACTGTACAAAAGCAACAGATGAACTAGCATAGGCACAACAGTCAAGTCAAGCAACAGGTAAGCTAGTATTGACCAACTAGATCGAGCAGCTTAGTTTGTACCCCTAACGATAATCCACAATAGCCATGTATCACATATATTGTATATGAGGTCTTGGAATCTGGGTAAGTGCCGTAAGGACTTTCCAGATAAGAAAGAAACAAGAATCTAAATTAAAGAAATGACTTAGATGCTCATTATCAGTGGTACCTTGATGCTTCTGAAATAAAGAAATTATCAGATGCACCTTGCACTCATATCATTGGTAGTTTCGTACGTATTAAAAAAATTCTTAGGTGCTGCTTAATAAAGCAATGAAAACGAAGTTTTAGTATAAAAACCAGAATGACTCTTCCCTTATGGCTGGCCAGGAAAGCAAAGAAAAAAAACAAGAGAACTGAGAGATGGAACCCAAGACAGAAGCTGAGAAGCCTCATCTAGTTTTAGTTCCAGCTCCATATCAAGGCCACATCAAGACAATCCTTAAACTTGCAAAACTCTTGCACTGCAAAGGTTTCCACATTACATTTGTGAACACAGAGTTCAACCACAAACGTTTCCTCAAGTCTAGAGGTCCTAATTCCCTTGATGGTCTGCCAACCTTCCATTTCGAGACCATTCCTGATGGTCTCCCTCCTTCAGATGTTAATGCCACCCAAGATGTTTCTGCTCTTGCCAAGTCTGTCAAGGACTACATGTTAAAACCATTTCAAGAGCTTCTTGCAAAGCTCAACAACACTGCTTCCTCAAAGGTTCCTCCAATCTCTTGCATCGTTTCGGATCCTTTCGTGCCATTTACCATCACGGCAGCTGAAGAACTTGGGATTCCAGTCGTATTATTTTCCACCCTGGCTGCCTGTGGCTTCATGGGGTTCAAAACACTCAGTGCCCTGAAAGAGAAAAGCTTCATTCCACTAAAAGGTAACCTGAACAAACTATAAAGGATAACATACTATGTTAGACCAAACCAATTGAGGTAAAAAATCATGTTTACTTTTCTTATTACTGGCCTGTAACATTTCAATATTACTGCCCCTGAGGCCCTAACCATATCTACATCATATACAAAACAACAAAACCCTTTGAGGTACCACACAATCCTGATCAACCTGTTAGTCCTAACCAACTTGGAAATCAGAATGTAACGACAAATTGGTCAGTTTCAGAAAAATTGGGGTGTTTGTTCTTTCTGGTCCACAGCTAGACATGATAAGCCACAGTAGCCATATAATATGAGAGGTCTAACAATGTAAGTCAAAGAGATGATTAGATGCTCCTTTGTACACATCAGATTTCTTAATTCAAAGTTATTAGATGCTCCTCCACTCATATCATTGGTTACTGGAACGCATTAATAAAGAAATTCTTACATGATTCTTAAAACAATCAAAACAAATATTTGATTAGAAAAAAAAACATTGAGAACATAAAAACCCAGATGACTCTTTGCTTATGGCTTGTAAAGCAAAAAAAAACACGCCAGAGAGCCAAGAGATGGAACCCAAGACAACAGCTGACAAGCCTCATCTAGTTTTAGTCCCAGCTCCCCTTCAAGGCCACATCAAGACAGTCCTTAAACTTGCAAAACTTCTGCACCACAAAGGTTTCCACATAACATTTGTGAACACAGAGTTTAATCACAAGCGGTTCCTCAATTCTAGAGGGCCTAATTCCCTTGATGGTTTGCCAACCTTCCATTTCGAGACCATTACTGATGGTCTTCCTCCATCAAATGATGATGCCACCCAAGATATTCCTTCTCTTTGCAACTCTACCAAGGATTACATGATAAAACCCTTTAGAGAGCTTCTTGCCAAGCTCAACAACACCGCATCCTCAAAGGTTCCTCCTGTTTCTTGCATTGTTTCGGATACTTTCATGCCATTTACCATCACGGCTGGTGAAGAACTTGGCATTCCTGTTGTAATATTTTCCACCATGGGTGCGTGTGGCTCCATGGGATCCAAACAGCTAAGTGCCCTGAAAGAAAAAGGCTACATTCCGCTTAAAGGTACTCTGAAATTAGAAAATATTTAGACAAAACAAATGATGTATGCTTACATATCAGATATTTGACTTGGTAACTTTTTGATTTTTGGACATCCTGGCCCCATAAGCTTTAAGGTACTTGGAAGTGCTACTAGACCATGTGGTCATTGGCATTTCAGACTCTTTAACAGTTTATTTATTGAACATACTTCCATTTGCTACGGATAATGTGCTTGATGTAAAGACTTTACACAGCAGGTGAACTCTGATAGTTAAGAACGTTGCATGTGATGTGTTTTTGCGCTAACTACAAGTTGCTGTGATGTGTTTTTGCAGATGAGAGCTATTTAACCAATGGCTATCTGGACACAGTTATTGACTGGATTCCTGGTATGGAAGGCATCCGTCTTAAGGATCTTCCAAGCTTTGTTCGAACAACGGATCCTAATGAAACTGTACTTAACTTCACCATGTATTCTGCTGAGTCTACTACTAAGGCTTCTGCAATTGCATTCCATACTTTTGATGCGTTAGAGCGAGATGTTCTGGATGGCCTTTCCACCATATACCCTCGGGTTTATGCCATAGGCCCTCTCCAGTTGCATCTCAATCAAGTTGAAGAAGACAGTTTGAAATCCATCGGATATAATCTGTGGAAAGAAGAAAGTGTTTGTCTCCAATGGCTTGATTCCAAGGAACCCAACTCAGTTGTGTATGTGAACTTTGGGAGCATTACTGTGATGACAACAGAACAGCTGACCGAGTTTGCCATGGGGCTGGCTAATAGCAAGTGTACTTTTTTGTGGATTATAAGGCCAGACCTTGTTGTAGTTGACTCAGCAATTTTACCCCCTGAGTTTGCAGCAGAGACTAAAGATAGGAGCTACATCACAACCTGGTGTCCCCAGGAGGAAGTGCTTAACCACCCAGCAGTTGGAGGATTTCTAACTCATAGTGGGTGGGGCTCAACTATTGAAAGCTTGTCAGCTGGAGTTCCTATGCTTTGTTGGCCATTCTTTGCAGACCAACAGATGAACTGCAGATACTCCTGCACTGAGTGGGGAGTTGGCATGGAGATTGATAGTAATGTGAAGAGAGATGAGGTGGAAAATCTTGTAAGAGAGCTCATGGAGGGTGAGAAAGGTAAGAAGATGAAAGCAAAAGCCATGGAATGGAAAAAGTTAGCTGAAGAAGCCACTGCTCCAAATGGCTCATCATCTATTAATTTGGACAGATTCATCAGTGAATTGCTTTTACCAAAGCCTTTGTGAGTTACTGGCTTTCTATGTGTGTGATTGACAAGAAAGTGGTGAATCAACAACGTTTGTTGTTAGATTAAGCACGAAAAGAACGACATATTCCTGAAATCCAAATATTGTTCGTATGAGTTTTTATTCCTTCATGTATTGATATGAATATAGATTGTACAACAGTCATCAAGTCTATACACACTGATCATGAAGGCCAACTGGCAGCAGAATTCATCAGCAACACAACAGAGTCCAGATGGTTTTCCACCTTCAGATGATGATGCCACCCAAGACATTCCTTCTCTTTGCAGCACTACCAAGGACTACATGATAAAACCAGTTACTGACTTTCAATGTATGTGATTGGCAAGAAAATGGTGAATCAACTACATTTGTTTTTTGATTAAAGTAATGAACCAAATTTGAACCTGTACATTGAATTCCGATCTAACTTGAATTCAATGCCGATACAGTTTAAACTTGAGGTCAAATTATTTGGTAACTTTTTTTAATCAGAGTCAAGCTTTAGCTGCTTAGTTTATACTCCTCCTGACCTGACAACCCACAATAGTGATGTGATACAAATATTATATTGGTGGTCTGTCCTCTGGTTATGCGCCGTAAGCATTTTCCAAATAAAAAGTAAAGAATCTAAATTCAAGATATGATTAGATGCTCTTAAGGTTAGTGGTCCCAAAGGGTGATGGGATGCTCCTTGGTGCTCATTGTCAACGTTTCTTAATGCCTCTGAATTAGAGAAATTATCAGATTCACCTTCTACTCATATCATTGGTTGCTCATTAGAAAACAATGAAAACGAAGTTTTAGTATAAAAGCAAGAATGACTCCTTGCTTATGGCTGGTCAGGAAAGCTAAGAAAGAACACAAAGAGACCTGAGAGATGGAAACCAAGACAGAAGCTGAGAAGCCTCATCTAGTTTTAGTTCCAGCTCCATATCAAGGCCACATCAAGACAATGCTTAAACTTGCAAAACTCTTGCACTGCAAAGCTTTCCACATTACATTTGTGAACACAGAGTTCAACCACAAGCGGTTCCTCAAGTCTAGAGGTCCTAATTCCCTTGACGGTTTGCCAACATTCCATTTCGAGACCATTCCGGATGGTCTCCCTCCTTCAGATGATGATGCCCGGGACACTCGTTCTCTTTTAAAGTCTACCAGGGAGTACATGATAAAACCCTTTCAAAACCTACTTGCCAAGCTCCACAATACTGCCTCCTCAAAGGTTCCTCCAGTGTCTTGCATTGTTTCAGATCCTTTCATGCCATTTACCATCACGGCTGCTGAAGAACTTCGTGTCCCAGTAGTCATGTTTTCCACCATGGGTGCATGTGGCTTTATGGGACTTAAACAGCTCCTTGCCACGAAAGAAAAAGGCCTCATTCCATTGAAAGGTAACTTGAACTGTTTATTTATTGACCTTGTTTCTGTTTGCTATAGCTTGTGTGGCTTTATGAAAAATATAAATGAAGACACTAAACTGCCAGCTACTGTAATGTGTTTATGCAGATGAGAGCTATTTAACCAATGGTTATCTGGACACAATTATTGACTGGATTCCTGGCATGAAAGGCATCCTTCTTAAGGATCTTACACGCTTTGTTCGAACAATCGATCCTAATGAACCTGTACTTAACTTCATGATTTTTTGTTGTGAGTCTAGTACTAAGGCTTCTGCTATTGCATTCCATACTTTTGATGAATTAGAGCGAGATGTTCTGGATGGCTTTTCGACAATATACCCTCGTGTTTATGCCATAGGCCCTCTCCAGTTGCATCTCATTCAAGTTGAAGAAGACAGTATGAAATCTATCGGATATAATCTGTGGAAAGAAGAGACTGTCTGCCTCCAATGGCTTGATTCCAAGGAACCCAACTCTGTGGTCTATGTTAACTTTGGCAGCCTTGCACTCATGACACCAGAAAAACTGACTGAGTTTGCTACGGGGCTGGCAAATAGCAAGTGTAGTTTCTTATGGATTATAAGGCCAGACCTTGTTGTAGGTGAGTCGGTGAGTTTGCCACCTGAGTTTGCAGCAGAGACTCAAGAAAGGAGCTATATCACAACCTGGTGTCCTCAAGAGGAAGTGCTTAACCACCCATCAGTTGGAGGGTTTCTAACTCACTGTGGTTGGGGCTCAACTATTGAGACCTTATCAGCTGGAGTTCCAATGCTTTGTTGGCCATTCTCTTCAGAGCAACATATGAACTGCAGATACTCCTGCACTGAGTGGGGAGTTGGCATGGAGATTAACAACAATGTGAAGAGAGATGAAGTAGAGAAGCTTGTGAGAGAGCTCATGGAGGGTGAGAAAGGTAAGAAGATGAAAGGAAAGGCCATGGAATGGAAAAAGTTAGCTGAAGAAGCCACTGCTCCAAATGGCTCTTCTTCCATTAATTTGGACAGATTGATCAATGAAGTGCTTTTACCAAAGCGTTAATGAGTTGCTGGCTTTCTATGTATGTGATTTACAAGAAAGTGGTGAATCAACCACATTTGTTGTTTGATTTACAGGGAAAAGAATGCCATATTCCTGGTCGCATAAATTACGCATTGTCAGTCAGAAATCCAATACTTTTCTGCTCTGGCCAAGTCTGTGTGTTAAAGGACTATACATGTTAAACCCTTTCAGGATCTTCTTGCCAAGCTCAACAACAAGGAAGTGGTGGATCAGCCACGTTTGTTGTTTAATTAATAGGGGAAAAGAATGTCATATATATTCCTTGTCTCTGAATTTCATAATATTTGCATCAAATTGGGCAATCACCATTACGTTTATTTGCCACAAATGTAACACAACTTGCTCATTGTCAGCCAGAAACCGAAATAATGTGCATATGAATGATTTAGAGAGTTTTCCTTCATATATTGATATGAAAATATAGACTGTACAGTTAAACTAGCTTAGAAGCAACATGTGGAATAAATGTCACACCTAAACATACACACTAATCGTGCTCATGCAGGCCAAATGGCAGCAAATTTCATCAGCAACACCATGATAACGAGGTGCAGATAGGCTAACAGTAACAGCTGAGACGCAAATCTGGGAATGCAATTTATCCCTTCCTTATATTGTTTCTGGTTTCTAGCTGAATCTAGTGATTTTCTTTTTTTTAATTCAGACTAGAGCTAGTTAATTAATGCTTTTTGCCAATTGTCTCACTCTTGGCGTACCACGATGCTAAATCATAAAAAAGAATAGTAAAACAATGAGAACCTGTTGAAGTTTTTAAAAGATATATGTGAAAGGGAGAGAGAGAGAGGAATGTTTGTGTTGTAATATGATTCAAAACATATATCTTCATGCATATATTATATTGTTACATCCACAAGGAGAAAAGCTTCATTCCACCAAAAGGTAGCCTGAAGAAGCTAGAAAGGATAAAATACTATTTATATTATCTATACTATCTATCTATATTATTTATCTATATCAATACTATATAACTTAAAAGAGAATCGTTACTCTAAACAGCCATGTGTTTTGTCTTTTCCATCCGTCAATGCTTTCGTTTATTACCATTATATCTAATTGGTTTTTTCAACTTTTTCATATTCAACGTCTTTAACAGTTGACGGTACACATGTCCTTCATCCTTTTCAGTTTCTTTTTATTTTTTTGTTTTTTCTTTCAACTTTATTAATGAATATTCGTTAAAAAAAGGCCAATATAATAAATTAAATCTCTGCCGTCCGTATCTTTATTTTTGCTTCGATTCTGTTACTGGAAGCTGAGCTTGCAAACAGCCTAAAAATTTATAGTGTCATTGTATTTGTGTAATCTGAAATTTTAGTTGAAAAAAATTATTTATTGCAAGTTGTATCATTCCTCAATTTAGACAGGTTTTGGTGCAGGCAAGCCACCAATTTAATATTTGGTTTCTTTTTTTGGCAAAATATCAAAGCTTATGGATTTTTAAACTTAATGGACCAAAAAAGTATTTGGATTTTTCGGGTTCTGTGAGAACTCATGAAGCGCCCCGACCCGTATTTACCGTACACAGTAAACACGTGCCGGAACTGTGACAACCCAACCCAACAAAGCCCAACAAACAGTGTATAAAACAATAAACTGGCCAACGGCCCATATCAAAAACTGAAAACCGGCTCTTCGGCCCAACATAGAACTCGTCACCCGAACCCCGGGGACATCAACAACAACCATCCGGCCCAATGGCCCAATCACAACATACACACAGCAGTAAACTCAACAATATGCACAGCGGAAGACTTATGACTCACATGATAACATATGCAAGCCCAATGCAACTAATGGATCCGAGTCCTGTCCGAGGGTACGCATCAGCTTGCCCGGTACGTTCTTGCACTACAAACAACTCATCCTACGGGATGAAACCCCGCAGGCGAGGGGTGAGTCCGAAACGCTCACCGACGAAAGATAAACTGTGATATGTGATCAACCATAATACTTTCGAAATAAACACAACAATCACAACAATGAGCTCAAACAATCACATCACAAGGATACTGCCATAACAACTAACACATACTACACGACAGAGGAATCCAACTCAAACAACACATCAGAGGAAACCAACACGAACAACACGATAGAGGAATCCTACTAAATCATATCAAAGCCAGGACCAAATGAATACTCATTAATTTTTATTACCAACTTTATCTTCCGGGTCCCTGTCACTGGACAAGCTAGGGTCGTACCAGGTTATCAATTAATTCCGGATGCCAGGTCAAACAACCATACCAAATCTTACCATACCGGGACCACGTCCCAAATTACCAAATCACACCGGGTTCAACAACCCAAATACCATACCGGGATCAACATCCCAAAACCGGATATTCGGTATATCCGAACCACTGGGTATTCGGTATACCCCAACCACAGGCATCAACATGCCAACCGGATATTCGGTATATCCGAACCACTGGGTATTTGGTATACCCTAACCACAGGCAACAACATGCCAACCGGATATTCGGTATATCCGAACCACTGGGTATTTGGTATACCCTAACCACAGGCAACAACATGCCAACCGAATCAAGTAACCAAACCAAGTAACCGACCATAGCATCCCAGAATTAATCTTCAAACCATCGGGTCGTACCACTACTTCCCACATATATCATCATATCATATCAATTCCAATTTCCAATTTCCAATTTCCATTTCTCAATTATCCACAGTCAATAGTTTATTCCAATAATCCAATCACAACACTGTCTACCGACAACAATCACAATATCCATAACAGTCAAGCAATTATCCAACTTCCTATTAGCTCAAGTTATACAACAGACCATTCCATCAACAGTTTCATAACATCAATTACTCACAGTCCAACATCAATCACAACACAGTATCCAATAAACCAATAACAGTCATACAGCGGTTCAATCAAGCAAATCAACATCATAGCAACAACAGCAACAATAACCGTAGCAGCCAAGTAACCAACACAATTCCATATTACCAAATATCCATCAACAATACATGTAACACCAATTATTCACAATTAACAGTTCATCACAATATCCACACGACCAATAGCACAGTCCAACAACAGCAACATCAATAACCATAACAGTCAAATATCCAACAATGACCCTCTCAGTAGTTCATTCAAACAACAAAACACACAACTATCCACATTGACCAGTTCATCAATATTCTCAACACAATATACACAAGTCTATCACAATCCAACAACAGCATCAATAATTCCACAGCAATCAGGTAACAGTCAATAATTATTCCAACAGATCAATCTAACAACAAAAATACACAAACAACAAGGATACACACACAGCATTACGGCACATATCAAGGTTTATCCATCCTCACCTTGGCCGATTACTCAACTTCGGAAAACAATGTCCGGTCCGACGTCGGCTCCTCGGGAAACTGCCCGATATTCGAACCTATACAACAAAACCATATATTCACATAAATGCACATAGGAGTATGTCATGATGCCCAAACTGCGAAATATACCCATCCCAATTACTTATCCTTTATTTCCATCTTTTATCGAAAATAATTACCGTACGTATATCCGAATATAATTTCGGTATTATACTTTAATTAAAATTCCTTTCAAAATATTTTCATAAAATAACTATAATTCCCAAAAAAATAATTACTATAATTTTCCAGAAAAATAATAACCTATTTATAATTTTTCAGAAACTATTTATAGTATTTATCTATTTCTAAATATAATAATATTTCCAACGCAAAATATAATTACTTTTAATTTCCAAAGTACATATATATATAATTTCCACAAACACAATTTTCCAGAGAAAATGATACATATATTTAATTTTCCAGAAATTAATTTCAAGGTATATATATATTTTTTCCAATTAATAATAGTTTTCCAAAACATAACTTAATTATTTATCAAAGTAAATATATTTATATTTTCCTAAAAATTCCAGAATTAAATTAGCCATAATTTTCTCAAAATATGTAACGGCCCGGGTAAAATTTACATTTTTACCAGGACTGTAAAAGTTTTGTACAGTAAGTTACCGAATAAAAATAATCTTGGGTAATTATTTTCAGGTAAATTGTGCATCGGATTCGGAAACCGACCCTTACCCCACGTTTTAGATTTTTCTGCGGATTTTTCGGACCAGAGTTGGCATTTTTCGGGTCCCGGAATTCCGAGAAAAAAATCAAGTTTAACCTCGAAAGAACGGACCAGAAATAAAGCTAAGTGGATATTTTAGTTATTTGCTGGTCCGGACGATACTCGCTCAAGTGTGTGTAACACACTTCACACACGTTTTTCTCCTGCCCGGTGAAGCTTCCTCTTCACCAAGAAGCTTCACCCGACAAGCTTCATCTTCTCCAACAAGTTAAACAAATCCTTCCTCCTCACACCTTTTCAGCCTGAAGCCTCCCCTGAAACTTCTTTGAAGCTTCTACGTTGTGTTTTTCCCAGACTCTGCAAAAATAAAAAAAAAAAGAAAAACCTCTGCCTTTGCTACCTGCAAGGAAACACTGAAAGCTTACCCTCTGCACAAAATTTTCCTGCCAGACGTTTTATGCTACTACACTTATACAATAATAATAATAAAAAAAAGACAAACAACAACCCACGCCACCGCACCTCACCAATAAGCCCCGTCACCCGTGAAGAAGACGAACAGTCCATGCATGGGCTGTCCTCTTTCTTTGCATGCATGGGCTGTCACTTTCTTTTTTATGAGCATGGGCTGTCACTTTTTTTTTTTACGTGCATGGGCTGCTGCGTTATTCACATGGTCATGGGCCTTCCTTTTGGGCCTTGGGTTTTAAACATTGGACTTGGGTTTTGGGCTTTAGGTGTTAGGATTGGGTTAGGCATTTGGGTTTGGACTTGGACCTTGGCCCAGTCCGAATTAATAATAAGATAAAATAATAATGAAAATAAAAAAAATAAAAATAGAGGTATATATATATAGTTCTGGGTTTATAAAAGAAAAGGAGAGAATTTCTGGAAAATAAGTAATGACTCGGGAAAATAAATTAAATGGAAGAAATAATAATATGGTTGTTAAATATAATTTTTCTACTAGAAAATAATAAAACGCAATACAAATACATATCTTTAGGAAATAAATAATTACTTATTTTGAGGAGTTAACACATAAACAATAATACCTTGGGTATATATACATAATCTCTAGATATGTGTACATAACTTTATTTTTGGAAATAGACAGAATAATTAACTTGACCATATATAACCATACATTTGGAAAATGCATATATCTAGTATATAGTTATGTTTTAGGAATAGTTACTTAGACATGTCATGTTGGGAAAGCTAGGTAACTACAACATGATTATGGTAAGTACCCTTAAGATGTATACTATGAAAATGCGTACATACGGTTAATTTCTAGGAGGATTATTTTATAATTTTTGGAAGAGGAAGTAAGATATAAAAATAATAATTTTATGGAAATATTTGGAAAGGGTATTATCAAAGTAATACCGGAATAGTAATCGAGTATAAGAATAGTATAGTATCTCGACGCATAATTAATAAATAGTAAATGATGATGATAACGGGGTTCATCGAGGCGTAAACGAATCAGTTAAGCTTCATTTTTACGGTATGGCATCATTTGCATTTATGTGCATCTTATGTGAGTATATATTACTATTTGTCATATAGGAGCCGATAACAAACAGTATCCCGAGGAACCGGAGCCGGGACAGTTTGAGGACTTTCAGGAGTAGGAAAATCGGCTAAGGTGAGGATGGATAACCTTTGATATGTTGCACATGATACTGTGTTTGCTTTTCTGTGAATAATTTGCCTGATTGAACTGCTGAGCCAATTGAGTTTGTTGTGGTATTATTGTTGTTGTGGTTGATTTATTGATTGTGGATTTATTGACGTGATGAGATAATTGGATAATTGGAAGTTGTGTTGACGACTTATTTGTCACTAGGAAAGTAGTGGTACGACTGGTAGGTTAGAGACTGTTTTGTGGTGGCTATGATCTGGTTACTTATGTTAAGCATGTCTATGCTTGGGATGTCTATCCCGTTATTACATTTTTGGGATGTCTATCCCTGGGTTACTATTTGGGATGTCGATCCCTGGATTGATCTAGCACCCAGAACATGTTAATAACCTGGTCTAACCCCTAGCTTGTCCAGTGACAGGGCCCCGAAAGATAAAATTTGATAATAATAAGCATTCTTTTGGTCTTGGCTCAGTTATTTGTCTTGTTGTTTCTTGTTATGATTTTGCTGGAATTTTACTTCGAAAGTATTATGTTGCCTGCATATTACTGTTTATCTTTCGTCGGTGAGCACTTCGGACTCACCCCTCGCCTGCGGGGTTTCATCCCGTAGGATGAGTTGCTCGTAGTACAGGTACGTGGTTCGGCCAGCTGCTGTTTCTACTCCACCAGACCCCGGATCCATACCTCCGCTGCATCTCATTCTAAGTCTTCTGCTGCTGATATTTTATATGATGTTGTTTTATATGTTTCTGCTACTGCTGTTGTGGTTTGAATAATAGTCCCCGGGATCGGGTGACGGATGATGTATTTGAGATTGCTTGTATTGTATTTTGTAATGTATGTGCTGTCTGCTACTGTAATAAGAACATTTCTGGCACGTGTTTACTGTGTATGGTAAATACGGGTCGGGGCATTTCATTTTGGTAGTGGAGCAGGCAGTAGGTCCTTAGGGTGATAATTGTGTTTGCTTGTTGCCTATATGTGCATAGTTTGGTTACTTCCTTGTCATAACATGCATGCATACATTCTCATATAGGTACGAATGGATCCGGTGGGAGGAAACCAGCATGCTGAGCAGCGTTTGGAGGATGACCAAGTATCGGTCGATCAGCCGCAACCGGTCGTGGGTGGACAAGTACCCGCGGTCGTACCAG